>JASGAU010378267.1:5951-45852 GCA_030220045.1 Australoheros facetus
GACTACAGCTTTCATTAAAAAAAAAAAGGAAAGAAAAATAAAATGATCTGTCCTTTCAGAAATGTTTCAAACAGCTAGCTAGCTAAAAGCTACACTACTGAAGACAAGCACGGAGGGGAGGCAAACACAGCGGGTGGGACCAGGAGCCGGCGTCGGGCTGGTGGTCTCGGAAGCGACCGGGTGGTGTGGCCCAGCCCAGAACCAGGTGTAGGTGATAGTCATCTGCAGCAGCCCATGGGGCCGGAGGCCGTAGCAGCAGCGACGGCGGCGGTGGTGCCGACTGTCTCCAGGCTGCTGTCGGTGTCGGTCAGGGTCGGGTCGGTGGACATGGAGGAGACATCGTTGGCGGAGGTGGAGGAGGATGTGGAGGGATGGTGCTGGTGGTGCTGATGGGAGCTTCTGCTCACTGTTGCACCTGTGCTATGAGAAGCAGGGTTGGACCTGTGGTCAGTCATCGAACATTGTTGTGCTTTTGTAACTGATCTAATAAGTCAAGGGTTTTTTTTTTTCCTTCCCCTTTTGAACCCTGTGCAGTATAAATGGTTAAAATATCCACCTTATCTGGCTCAATAATTCTGCGCCACTCTGAAGATTCACCCAAAAAAATAAAAAATCTGAGCTGAGTTGCATCTGATCCCATGAAATGAAATCAAAGCACTGTAAATGTTATCTGAAGAAAGCATCTTTCCCTCAGATACATTACAATCACTTGCAATGTAACACAGCAGCAGTGATCGTGCACAGATGTCTTGTGCAGTGCAAACATTCATTTCTGCCATTACAAGCTCACTTGAAAATGCAGGCTGGCTGTCTCACAAAACAAAGTCCACTAACCTATGGACGCCGGCTGTCCCCTGATGACGCCGTTCTTCGTCCTTTCCTCCCAGTCCAGGACTTCTTTATATATCAGCTCTGCAACAAAAAGAACAAATTTATTTGTTAAGATCAGTTTATGAACTGAAGGGGTGGGGGGGGTGGGGGGGTGAAAGACAGAGAAAAAAAGGTCATTCAAACATGTTTTCTGCATGAAAATAAATGAGTGCCTATTTTCCACAGGAACATTTCGCTCTAAGGAGACAGAAATGAAGATGTCGTTTCTTCGAGCCATCTGTGTGTCACATTTACACTTTCGGGTCTGAATCTCCCGTCGTCGTCATCATCATCATCATCACTGTGCTAGCACAGAGGAGGTTAAAGTTATTAAAAGAACACCAACATGGAGGAAAAGCCAGAAACCAGAAAAAAACTGAAGCATTGGCGAGTCCATATATAAAACAGTGATGACATCAGCCACAGCTTTCACATGAGGCCAGGTTTTTATGTTTTTGTTTAATCTTGTGACTGGATGTTATCTGTATTCTTTGGAGTCATTTTACACCCTGTTTACTCTTCATGCCAGTTAGACTTAAGCTCAGAGTTTACGGTTCCTCATGTCAGCTATTAACACCCTACTGTAGCATAATTGAAACTTCTGCATAATCAGCATAATCACTTGCTTAACACAATTAAAATACGTGAATAAAAAAACAAGTTATACCCCATACAGTTATCATTAAGGGTGAAATTAGCTATAGTGACCTAAACCACTATAAACAGTTGGTAGTCTACGGATATTTCCTCACTTTTTGAGGATCTACCGCATTTAGCACTTCAGCATACGCCTCATTTCGTGCTCAGGAGGCTTCCAAGATATATGATCCAGGAATTTGTACACCGAATGCCCTGCACTAAATTTATTTGAAAGTTTTAATTACTATGTATTTTGCAGATTTATACTATGAGAACAAAATTTATTAAATCTACATTTATACGCTGATGAAAATTTGCCTTTTATTTATCCCCCCTCTCTGTCCTCTGATCGGGCAGAGGAAATATGCTGCTTTGGAGTTCTTTTCAGCATAAAATGAGGACTGGATCTGACACTGGAGCATTTATGGATTCTGACAGACTGTACAGAGGAAAACATGCACTTCCCTTCTAGAACAAAGATTAAATGTCCCACAGGCTGCAAAGCACAAAAGCTAGACCAACATTATACATCACCCTGTAAACAGCTAAGGACTTATGACAGCTCTGAGGAGAGGAGAGGAGAGGAGAGGAGAGGAGAGGAGAGGAGAGGAGCTTTCCTACCTTTCCATTCCTCCACTGTGTGCTCCCTTTCATCCAGCTGCTTGTCTGTGATCACTGGTGGAGGCTGGAAAAAAAATTACAAATAAAAGTGTGTCTTTTACCAAGTGGTCACTCCACACACACAGCAACACATCCACACATCCACACACACATTATATACCGAGGTTACAGCTAAACCAGTTAGCCAGGGTTTCCTCTGCTTTTTTCCAGCCCTTCAACAAGCAAGAAGATGATGATGCTGATGACCTCTGATTTATGAGCATCCCTACCAAACGTGACATTGAATCTGCATGAGTCATTTATTCAGTCGAGTGTATGAGCATGTCTCAAACTGAATGAATCCATCTTGAATTGAAAAACCTGGAGATCTCGATAATGTACAAACCATTAAAGGCAAGGCNCCCCCACACACACACACACGTTCAAATTATTTGAAAAGCCATCCCTATTTACAGATACCGATCCCCAGAGTTCATGAGTTTTAATGCATTTGTGTAGTGGCAGAGCACAGTCTGTGTATAAATCTGCACTTTTCGAGGCTGCACTGAAGAGAGGGGAGTGAGGAAAATCTGCCTCATTTCCCAATCTGCCTGAACACGGCAAAAATCAATTTGCACTGGCTGAGTCAGTGTGTTTCCAAGGAGAGGCTTCGTGTGTGTCACCGTCTCAATTTTAGAGACAGTCTCAGACTTTCTGAGGACATTGAAGCACAAGGAGACAGCTTTACAATGTGTTGTCTTGGGGCAGAAAATGAACCTTTTTCATATCTTAAAAGGGCATTTAGAAAGTATTAACAGGGAATGCTGCAGTATTTTACAGAGAAAAGCTGCATTGCCACAGCACTGCTAAACATTGAAGACCCTGAAACCTATTTTCTCACTTCAGCTATTCAATATGAGGGATGTAATCCAACCGAAGCACATTATGGGCAGAGCTCAGGTGCAATGAACACGGATGTGATTAGCAGGAATAGTCACATCCATGTGATTAAAATACACTGAAACCGAGTACTTACTGCCTCCACTTCAGTTGGATCGTACCACACGTTGATATAGGGGTGCTGGAGAGCTTCATCCACTGAGATCCGCTTTGATGCATCTATTACCAGCATCTTTGATAGGAGGTCACGGGCTTGGCTCGCTGCATGGAAATCATGGGGGAAAAAAAAAAAAAAAGGACAAGAGTGTGCAGCTTGGTTAATGACATGCATTTCCTCTTTAAACTGGATGTTGATGCACGAAGCAACACAAGCGGCAACCCAACTAAACAAATGCGTATCAGTGAGGAAGGAAAAAATTAATTGGTTGGGTCTTTTCTGTGGTATAGGATGCTGACACTTACAAAGATGTGGGTTTCTAGAAAGTGAGCCAGGGGTTTTAAAGAGGTTGTATTCTGCTCATTTCCAGCTCCACATTTATATTTACAGACCCTACTGGAGCAGCTTTGCATGTTTCACAGTTTAAAAATTATCTTATACTGTGACCTTAAATTCATCCTCCATCTGAATCAAGCTGCCCACCCCCTTTTAAGCTAAGGACTCAGTCGCACAGAGGCCTAAAGACTAGTTGGCAACCACTGATCATGAGGGGGAAAAACGAGAATTCCACAGACCAGTTGTCCGGGAGTTTGCTTGTTGTTGCCAACTTGTCTGCAACTATATACATCAACTACTCGCTAAACAGCAGTGAATCTCAAGAGTGCGACACAAATCAGAAACAGAGACTGCTCAACTTCAAAATAAAAGTTGTATCTTTTGAAACCTCTTAGTTTCAGCAGTGACACAACTTTTACTTTGAAGCGTTCTCTGCTTCCGGTTTGTGCTGCACTTTTTCAAGTTTCACTACTGGTCAGTGGTTGGTTAGTGAGTGTTTGCAGACAAGTCTTACATGAGCAATCATGGCAATCTACTAGCAACCAAAGCAACCACGAGGAGGTTTTTGGTGCAGTGCCCACTTTGTGACCAATTTCACCCAGTCAATACACATTTTTCCCAAGCGACTGGAGGTTGCCAGCGGGGTCACCAACCAGTCTCTAGGCCTGTGTGACTGAGGAATTAAGCTTTTTTCTGATTGGCTGCCCCTCCCACACAAAGTTTGAACAGCAGGTTGTGTGCTCACTCTCAGAGGTTTGTGTCTGAGATGACTATTTTAGGGATATACACCATCTGACTCATCACATAGACTCCATACAAGAAACAACTGTACATAGCCTTTAGAACAGCCTGAAAACCTGCTCCCCGATGCTTTTAAGGTGGAAAACTCACCTAGGGTTTTTGCTGTTCAACAGAGAACACATATCTGTTTTTGTCATCACAGCAAGTGAACATTCAAAGAGATGATGTTAAAGCAGAGAACTTGAGGGGGAATGAACTGCCATCACATATTCCTACCTCTGTAAAGTAATGACAGAAAAAAAAAAAGCTACTTTGTTCTTGCGACATCTTGCAACAGCTCTGCGGCGCTCACTGCGAGTCTTCCTGTCACCTTCTCTCCATTTACACAGGAAGACACGCTTGAGGTGAACACCTCTTCACAGAAAATGACTTTGGTGCTAAACTGTCGGCTTCTATAATAAGCGCTTAATGTAAAGGCAGCTGCCGAGCATTGATCTGTTGCTTTGGCTTTGCTGTCAGCAGATATTTGTAAGCTTGCAAACACAAAGTACATCACAAACTCATGCTATGTGGAGGAGAAGTCAGTATATTTGCACCTGCTTGAATGTGTACTCATTCACTACCCATGGGCCCATGTGATGAGTCACAGATGATAAATTCGACATTACAAAGGAAAAACCACGCTCTAAAACAGTTCAAACACTTATTTTCTTAAACTTCATAAAGATATTCGATGGCATTCTTACCTTTCAGTTTATTGTGCTCAGAGTCTGCAGGAAACAGGACATCAGGGAAAAGCTTCTCGAAGCTGTAGCCGGCGTACCGCGGCCGGTTCTCAACGTAGGTCCTCACCGACTGGTTGAGCTTCATCAGAAACTCCTGAGACGGCGTCCCCAGCTGCTCGATCACCTTGTTCCACTGGTCAATATCTTGTGGTTATAGTGTTAAGAAAAGCGCTCGGCTGGATTTGAACACAAGGTGTTCCAGTTTGAGTGTATGAGTGGGTCACTTTGAGGAACATTTGTGATGGGGTTGCGTCGCTCTGGTTTGGATATTGTTCCAAAATATTGCGCTGATAAAGAAACGGTCAAATAAAAAAAATAAAATAAACAAAAATTACAGACCGCTCCGATGGCCTGCAGGTATAACTTAACTGACATTTCATTTGCACATCATTCCTGTAGAAAGGCGTCAGAATGGGCGGAGTGGGATAAAGACAATCTGAGAACAATATTTCAAACATCTGCACTTTGAATTACTACACATCAAGTGAATCACTGTGATGTTCACCTATAAGAAGTCCAGATGCTGGAAATACAAATCACACACACAATTAAAAACAGATAATACACCCAGATTGCTTGTTCACATCTTTGACCATCTTTAAACATGAATGAACAAACAGAAGGAGAAACCCGGCCTTGAGAAAAAACTGTCAGGAAAGTGTGATTACAACAAATCAGCTGCTGATGTTGTGAAGTTACTAATCTTATCTTAAAGTACCCACGTTATGCTTTTTGAATTTTGTCTCCATCCTTCAGTGGGCTGTATCGTGTCATTTGCGAATGTAAACAGTTTGCATCGTTACAAAGGTTAAAGTCTAATGGAGTTATTCTCTCCCACAGAAACACTGTGGCTCAACTGCAACCCTGGTCTTCATTCTGTGACTTATTTACATCAAAGCACACTGGCGAGTTTAGCGTCACTTCAAATAAATGAAGTGTTGTCTTGCCTAAATCCAGATGCAGTCAAACACCTCATAATTCAGCATTATGTCCTTACTTGAACTCCTTATGCCAACTCCATACCTTTAAAAGCATCCCAGCTTGTTGGCTACAGCAACAAATACAAGATTCAGTTGATCCTGCACTCATGGGCATGTCAGCAATGTTACCACAACAACAGGACATTTCTTATATAGTTATTGTAAGGACACAGAGTATGGCTAATCTGGCTAACAGAATCAGTTTTCCTCTTCCCTACTTTATCTGCTCACATACACTTTATTGTACAACCAAACTCCAATTTTCCAGCTGTATTCATCTATATTACTTTCAGTTTCTCTTGTCAGAAACCAAAATAAGATTAGTGACCAAACATTACCTATTAAGACTAATAGAAGTTATGGGGCGCTAGCATACGACTGGTTAGCTAGTTGTCACTTCAAGTCTTTTTTCTTTTTTTTTTTAACCTGCCACTTTGCACTGCTAAAAATAAAATCCCGTTAACAGCTACATCAGCTCACTATCATCACTGACTAGAATGGCTTACTAATGTTGCTAAAACTTATTTGTGTGTTAGCAGTCGGCCCCTCTTAGGGAATTACACCCATAAACAGTATAAAAGATGGAGCCAATTTCTGGGTCTGTAAAATGAAACCAATGGGGAAGGGCCTTAAACCTGCATTCTTCCGAGTGGCCACCAGGGCGGGGGATACCAGTGATTGGAAAAAGACTTCTTCCTGTAAAAAGCTGAGATGACCACAGCAAAAATGCCAATCTTAAGGCTTTAAAACTGGACTTAACCCAGTGGGTGATGTCGCAGCAGCTACATCCATCTCTTAAACCGTTTCTAGCTACAACCATGCACCCAATATTACCTCCCTTTTCTCACGCTGCAGCCTCCCTTCAATGGCCATAAAATGAGTTTCTTCCCTGCCACCCAACATCTCTTAATAGCATCAAATACAGTTGAAGAGCAAGTTTATGTTTTGTTTTACTTATGTGTGTTCAACAGGGTCTGACACAGCATAATATAAGGGGATAACCTTGGTGTAGTAAGACTTCCTGGCTCACCTAAATAGATTGAAGGCATTATTCTTGTTACCATAGAATTAAACTTGTACTTTTCCTGCTGTAAGGAGCATGTTTTTGCCATGAAAGATGGCCATTACTCTCCAGCTGTACCACTGCAAGTGATGAACGTTGACCCTGAGCACAACGTAGTCATCGCTCATTAAACATAGCAGATTTAGCAGGTTTTTCCCCATTGTGTGTGCAAAGATATGAACAAGACGTCAGACAGAGGATGGGACAACAGTCATTTGGGAGGGGGGTCTGGATGGAGGTTTAACTTAAGGATACGATCAGTGCCTGGAAACAACACACTACCCCGGACCATTTCAGCCATGATGCAGCCAACAGACCAGACATCAACTGAAAAATGAAATGACAACCACTGAATTAGCATGCAGGACTGAAAACCAAACAGAAAACAAAAATTTAAAAAAAAGATGATGAAAGGGGAAATTATAATCCATAAACATGATGATGATGTGCGTGCAAGGTGATGTGTGTGATACATGACACAAAACGACCCGCATGCATTTGAGGGCGCACTCACACCCGGGTCAGTGTCTCAGGTCTTTGTCTCAGTCATAGCTGTGTGCATATCTGTGTAGTAAAATCCCTACATAAATATACAGTATATGTTTTATCATAAGAATATATATATGCATAGAATATATATATATGCATATATTCTTATGATTCAAAGAATTTATGCTTATTTTGCCTTCAGACACTGATTTTCAAGGTTTTTGAAATTTTTTTTTTTTTTTTTTGCAGAAATGCACTTTAATGTTCTCCGTATCCTCACTGCAACTTAAGCTGGAAATGTAAAACTGAAGTACTGCCATCTAATAAGTCCAATTTCAGATTAAGAGGCTTTATTTCATATTACAACATAGAGCAAATTACTGTAAAAACCCCTATGGAAAGCAGTTCGAGGATACCGGAGGGCATTTTTTTGCAGTTCACTTCTCAGCTATGGCAGAGCAAACTATTGATTCTATTTCAGGGCTTTCATGTGACAGTCACGGTGCTCGGAGCAACAACGTTGCTGCTCGAGTGAGTGGGGAGGGAGTCGCGCTTGTGCCAGTGTATCCAAGGGAAGAACAGGTGGGTGGCTGCAAGTCAAGGTGTCAGGCAAATCCAAGAAATAGAATTTCTATAGTTGTGATGTATTTGATGAGAAAGACAAAACAAAATATCTGAAAATGTGACTGTTTTGAGGCCACCTTCAGCTCACATGAAATGCCAGACACTGCTGCAAGCAGCTCAAGGATACAATCCCTTCCTGGAAAAAGGATTTTGTGGCGAACCATTTCTGCCATAATGCAGCCCACAGCCCAAATATCCACTGCATATGCGCAGCATAAAAGGAGGGAGAAGAAAATAAGCAAAAAAAAAAAAAAAAGAAATGCAACAAGTCAGCAGGAAAAATTCAGGTCAGTGTTTCTGGTGAGCATTAGTGTTTATGAGATCCTCTATTTTTCTTTAAAAGAGGAAATTTGTACTATCTGTACCTGCACTATAGGGGAATACACCTCTGTACATTTTAACAGTAACAAACAGTACGGCTCTCTCATTAAATTGAGTGTTTTTACTGTCTGCACCAACTCTGCAGTGAGAGGGGGAGAAAAACAGTCATGAACTCGGTCTTCATTTCCTTCACTGGGACAGAACGTGCTGGACAACATTTTAATAAAACTGTTACTCGTGGGCTTATCGACACATTTTACGTCCATTACAGTAAGCCAGTCGGCCCTGTTGGCATGCAGCTTAGTGCTGGTAATGTTATATCTCACACAATCACAGCAGAGACAGTTTCACACTTGCCACAACAAGGCCGCCTTCTTCAAAGGAAATGCTCAGGTAACACAAACCACTGACACCGCAGCTGCACACAACGCGTCTCTTTTGCTTTTACTGCAATCTTAAAGAGGTTTTGGTGGTACAAAGAAACACTAATACTTTAAATACTGACAACATTTCGCAGTACATGTCTTAGGCTTTGTTTCATCTGTTACCTTTGGACTGAGCTGGGCTATTCCCCTAGTGCTCCACTAATCTTTCCGCTAAACTATGCTAATAATATCATGGCATCTAATGGATCGATAGGACATATTACACCATATGTCAAACTCTTTGTTTCAGCCTGGCTTGCAAACTGTGATCTGTTCCAAGCAGGAGTGCAAATTGAAACGTGCAAAGTGCCTTTATTCACACTGAGATTTACTTTTTAGCTAAGCTGAATTGAGCTCAGGACAGGCAACCTCTTAATAAAACATCAAACGCATGCTAAAACACTGCTGGGCACCACAGTCCTCAGACAGGAAGTTCCCCACAAAGCACCAACGCCCCACATGCCAACTCCCCCTCCCCTGAGTGTAACCTTTACAGGAACAGGGAGAGTGAGTGTGTGTGTTTGGGAAGTGATCCTAAAACATCTCAGGGGGTGAGGGCCATGCAGCAGGCCAGGCAGCAGCTCCTCATTTAGCCGGTCGCTGTCAAGAAGCCGCTTCCTCCACTTACCGTTGGCCTGGTAGCCCATTCCCAGGATGACTTCAGGGGCGCGGTAGTAACGCGTCACCACGTAGGGCGTCATGAGGAGACCAGTGGCGGCCGTCCTGGCCAAACCAAAGTCCAGAATCTTCAGTGTGCAGTCAGACTTCACCACAATGTTACTGGGTTTCAGGTCCTGTTCAAACACCACAACACTGAGAAAGTTACAAACCCGACACAGGGTGAACATTTACCAGCTAAAGAGTGTTAAACTGTGTTAAAAGTTACTAAAAGACTCAGAATTAACTGAACATCAAACTCACTTTGCAATCTCTTTTTTGGGTGGGGGACAAATATTCCCAGAAATGTCTATATATGGGAAACACGGTCGCTGGTGTAATGGGGTTTGGATATCAGGGTTTGTTTTCCCTCAGAGGAGGCGATCATTCACTCCTGTACAGAATGAAAAGCTAATACCCACAGAGATGATGATGTTTCACAGTAACCACAAAGCCTTTGTTTTGTTTGGTTACAACATTTCATCCTGGTTTATCTGCTCTGAGTTCAGTCTGTTAACTTCCTTTCTTTTTTTTCTTGGCACAGTTTCATCACAAGAACTTTAAGAACAGTCTCTCTCCTAAAGAGTGTTTACCCTCTTCTGAAGCTAATCCTGACAGAATAAAGTGCCACTATGAGGGATCCTGTGATAAAGGCTCATTGCCTATGGCTATTACCTACAAATGGCCATGTGCCAGATAATTTATTGCAATAATTTCCCCCTTTCAGCCTTATTTACATGCAGGCTAATTTGATAACATCCTAATAATCCTCATCTGGTTTTGAGGAGAGAATAAACAGACTGCACCCGAAGGGTGCTCATTGGCAAACACTAATTTCAGGAAATCTTTAATGCATTACAGCTGAAACTCCTCCTGATAACAATTATCATCACTTCTTAATCATAAGAACATCTAACTGGAGGGCAAAACCACAGTCAGTTACACTTCCTCCTTCATAGGTAGTTTCTGAGCAGCTAAATAAGACCAGAGGGCTCTAATCTTTGAGACAATGCACACAAAAATGAGAGCACAATCTCCGGCGATCCATGACTCACGTTGCATCTGTTCACCTGATGAAAGCTTTGCGTGCCGAGCTGCGCCAATGTGAGCGAGGCTGGTTAGCTCTGCCTGTGGCTCAATTAGTTCTGGCTGGCAGAGCAAGAGGAGCTCTGCTAATCTACTGCAGCACATCTCTCTGTGGGTGATTGACAGGGAGCTGCCAGTGTGTGTCTTAGTCACTGTGTGTGTGTGTGTCCATACATAAGCAAGCTTATATGGCTGTTGATGCTTCAGAGTGTGTATTGTTATTCTGTGAGAGATGTTTCAAGGTAACCACGAGTGTGTGTGTGAGACTCTCTCCGCTGCATCCTGTGTATGTTTTGGTTGTGTTATCTTGTGGTTTCATGTTACAGAAGTGTCGGGAAATGTAAACAAAATGAGATCCTGTCAACTCCGGCTTTAAGGGAACGCTCTGACATTTTCAGCAGGCACACTTATCCTCTTGCTGTGAGTTGAACAGGCAGGAAAAACGCTGCTTTCATGTCTGCATGTTAAATATGCTGCTGGAACCCATAAAGCTTAGCCCACAATTGTGCCACGGAGTGTTTATTACTGCAGGAAGTTGAACTACATCACATTTTATTTAAAGGAGATTTAGGCACTGGTGTGCATAACTGCTCAGTGGCACAAACAAACAAAAGGATTCAGGAATATTTTGAGCAGTAAAATGTGAAAGGAATGCTTTTAGCTTTCTCCTATGTAGAGTTTCATAATCTTTGTATTGTATATGATGTTGGCAAACTGAGCAGTATCTACCATAATCATCACCTTCCTCTGCCCAGCCTATGGTGCTTTCAATAGCAATTGTCTGTCTAGTCACTAGCCTCATATTCTTCCCTTGAATGCTGCATGAAAATACTGACTTAACTTAGTGTAAGCTTTAGCCACTTAGCATCACAGATGACATAACTTGCACCTGTGACTCGTGAAAGCACTCTTTTTTTTTTTTCCCTCTGCTCCCAGGCACATCTGCACAGCTGCACATGTGGAACGCTGGTATGACTTACCCTGTGTATGATCCCTGCAGCGTGCAGGTGTTTGATTCCACACAACATCTGGTAGAGCAGGTAGGACAGCCTCTCGTGATCCAGCTCCATCTGAATCACCTGACAGAGGTTGGCATCCATCAGCTCCATTACTAGATACCTGCAGGAAAAGGGGTTAACATAAGCACACAGGCAGGCAGAGACAAATACGTAGACAAACACACACGTTTGTTTCACCGGGTGCGTTACATTACACAGATGCAGTATGTTTACATGAATATGTGTGAAAAATGAACGAAAAGCTGTATTAGTTTGAGATTGTGGCATTGTGGAAGTGACAGTAAGGGTTGTCCTCTAAATAGTGATGATGTTATGATAGTTGTCAGCTGTTACATCATCAGTCACTCCAAACCTCCTACATGGAGTAAGGAACCTCTGACAGATTTTCTTTTTTTCTTTACAAAAAAGCAACATCTTTGAGACAGGGCGTTCATTTTTACACTGTCAAAACCAGAACTTCTGCTTGTACGCTGTACATTTTATTACAGTATGTAAGAGACTGGAAATGGCTTAAATGCACTGTCAGTGATTGTATGCGCTGAGGTATACATTCAAGTACACAAACAGCAAAGCAAATGCAGCGCTCATCCTCTAACTCTGCGATGGCCCCGTTACCCTCTGGCTACGATTTATCCAGTTTCCTTTTTAGCTCCAATCAGGCAAATAGAGCAGTGTGGACACACACTCTGGGCCTCTGGAGGATGGCATTAATCATGTTTGTTCCTGTCATACTCTTGGTAACCATCACTTCCCCCACACTTCCCCTCTGATTTTACAGCTTCTTACATGCACATCTTGTTGACTTCGAAATACATCCAGGACTCTGCTAAATATATCCCGATGTTGCTCTTAGTACGAATACGAATACCTTTATTAGTCCCACAATGGGGAAATTACAGGCAGAGTCCACACAATAATGAAACTACATGTATACGTGGCACCCCGCTGTCCAGCACAATAATCTGAAAACCGGCTCGTTCCTCTCACCGGCCGATCAGTCTGTGCTTGTCTAAAATTCACTATTTCATGGAGTAAAATTTCCACCTGACATCCCACTGACTGTAAAGCATCATCTCCCTGAAGTATTTAATGTGAGGCACAACCAGAGATCCAGCTAAGCCCCTAAAAAGATCACCTAAGCCCCCAGCGTTCTATATCCTGTATTGATCTGAGCAGCTGTTATTTGGCTCACTGATACTCACACATCTTGGAATTCCTCCAGTGTCTTCTGTGGTGTGAAAACATTTAACAGCCCAATGATCTGCCAAAATAAACAAAATTTTAAAAAGTGTAATTATGGGGTGCTGGGGTTATATGACAACATCTCCACATCCCTGGACTAACAGGGCCAGCTCTTAATCTGAAAGGTTCAATGAGGCAGCAGCAGCAGGGAGAAGTTTGTCGTAATTCAAAATATATTTGTTAAGCTTTTGTTTTGCATGTGTGCACCTCAGCAGCTTCTGCTCGGCAGTTTTCTGCTTCACTACTGACTCATACTTTACATCACCCTGAACGGATACTGTGTAGATCGATATTTAATCATTTAAAATGGATGCAGCACAATTAAAAAAGGATGCACAAGGAATTAGAACGGCATTCAAATGCATCCTGCTAACATGTTTCAAAGCCAACTGTCTCCTATCATTTCTACAGGGTGCTGTCTGCTCCTGCTTAAATTATATTTCCCTTTAAAGCCCAATTTTATCCGTGTGAAACACCTACACATACAGTTAAAAGGTGAGGGTATCCGCTACACATTCAAATCATGCCAAAGAAACACAGGTGACATTAAATTCCAGCTCTTACGTTCTTGTGGTTGACACATTTCATTAGCACCAGTTCCCTGTAGGCTCGTTTTGCGTGAGTTTGATTCTGAAAGGGCCGGCTCAGCTTCTTGATGGCAACGTTCCTCTCCAAGTTGTGGTCGTACGCTGAACTGGGGGTGAAGAACCACAGCAGAAATTCAGTCAACGGTAATGGACGTCAAAAAGGCTTGTTTTCTTGTTTTTCCCTGACGGCCAAAGGAATATGAATATCTTCACATATTACTTTGAAACAAAGATCTCGCAAGTCTTCACATTGTTAGCACGGCAGTCGTTTTGATTTATCAAGCAGGAATGAAGTCTGCTGCTAATATTTCGCTCATGATATACGCCTTTGGGGAACAACAGATGAATGATTGAAAAAAAAAGAAAAGAAAAAAACCTACAGGACTGAAAATAAGGGCCTAAATCTGCAGTTCTCCAAAATGGCCACTAGAAGAGGCTCTAAAAATGAGGTAACTATGTTTACAGCCTGTTAAACTGATTTGACCTCTTTAACTGTTTTCCTTGTTCATGAAAACCATACATGGAGTATGTTTTTATATAACCCATCAGTTTAAGTTGTATTACGGTTTAAAGTTGTGCGTGATTAATGATTATGCGTTTGTGGTGCCTTTTGATGCATTTTTAATGTCATCATTTGACAAATAGCACGCCTTGTGCGGTTAATTGTATTAACAGAATTCTGTTCTCCAGTTTTGATAAATGAAGTTTTTTGTATCACTTGTGCATTAGCACCAATTAGCCAGTATCAGCTTGATATGTGATGTGAAGCTCCCATATATGAATGTAAATTCTAACCAGTGCTATCAGGTTAATGAAGGATTAAGTTAAGTGATAGCGCTCCACCTTCTCACCCAAATATGATCACGCAACTCCTGAGGGGAAAAAAAGACCCTAACTTTGTCTATGGGACAATGTAACTGGACAGCCCATAATGTCTCCATCAGTGGTGCATGGTTTGCAGTGGAGAAACGTTTCACTCTGGTTACTTTGTCTGTATACTGAGTTAAAAAAAAAAAAAGATAACCGCAAATGAGCTTTGGTTTAAAATGGGCTGGATACAGCACTACGCTGACACAGAGTCTTTTCTTGTCACGCTGTCTGTAACTGACACGTTTTATATGCAAACCTGCTGAGCAGTACGCCAGTAATGCCAAGTATGCACCGCATTACCAGGGGAATTTACATGTCTTCAGTCCTGAATGTAGAAACTGTGTAAATGTGTTTAGTCTTGGTTTGCTGCTCTGTTTTATACTGCTAAAATGTTAGCAAATAAACACAGATTATATTTCTTGATTATATTTTCCAAGCTGCCTTTAATGTAAGACAGTCACATTAAATTGATCTAGTTTCACAGTTCTAATGTGCAGCTGTGATAGAAATTAAAATAAATGAGCGGACAAACAAATGTGCCAACAAACAAATTGACAGTTTTAAGCAGTATTCCTCTCTGGACTTCTCTCCAGTACCTAGGGGTGCCTTTTTTATAATCATATCTCTCCATGAGGTGGGTGGAACTTGGGTGGAATGAGAGTCAGATGATGCAGAAATGTGACCGTGCAGAGAACCTGAAGTAGAAAATGTACATTGAAAGAGGGTCTATGTTGTACTTGCTGTGAGCCTGAGGTGACCATATTAGAAATTATCCCATCGGTGGCATAACACAGACAAGAGTAGAAAAATAAACCTGCTGGCCTACAGTGTGTACGTGTGTGTGTGATAAACTACTTTGGCTGTAGGTCAACCACCATTGAGCTGATAAAGTTTGTATTTTTTTAACTACTGTCAAAAATTTGTTAAAAAAAATTAAAAAGTTAATAATTGAAAATCTGTCTGGAACGTTCTGCAGACCTTTGCCCAATGAATACACATACTAAGTTTCAGAATTGGCCAACAAAATAAGGGAGCAGTGGCGACTGAAGTGTAACATCAATATATAGTATTTCTTGAAAATTTAGAAAATTCATAAAAAATAAAGTTAAAATTCACCTGCAGCTTTGTGTATAGATGTACCCATTGAATACTTGCAGCAACCGTCAAAGGATTCAGCCAATAAATAAGGGAGGAGTCATGACTATAAACATGACCATGAATATTCTCTTTATCTTAAATTTTTTTTAAATGTGTTTAAAAAAAACAAACAAAAAAAAACCTGACCTTATTATTTAAACCTTTGGTCATGTGTAATATGAGCATCCACCACTGAAACATTATATATAGCGCAGAAAATAAAGAAAGGTTTAATAGGCCCACTATTAGGAAACTTTCCTGCACCGAGCACTGCAGGTGCTGATCTGTCATAGCCAGCAAGTTCTTACATGACAAACTAAAAGCTTAACTGATTCTTTTAACTGTGTTGTGCATCAGTTTCTTGGTATTCCTATCTGGTATGAGGAAAAGGTTAATGATAGAGAGGCTGGATGAGTTATTCGTGCTTAGCTTATGTTACAAGTTAAACTGCATTACTTCTGACAGCCCAAATGGCAGGCAGTTTTTTTTAATGGTTCCATCAACCAACCACTGGATGCATATGCAAATAATCGTGGCGCATTGCTGATATGACAGAATCTCAAAAATACACTCAGAAAATTTCAGAAACCAATTCTGGTGCAGATCCGATCACTTCAACACCCAACCCCTCTCACATCCTCTAAACTCCGCCAGCACACAGTACTGTTAACAAATACCACATTATGCACCAATTTTCTGTGTTGTCTGCAACTTCTGCTGCTCTTTTCACACCCGATCTTATCAACTTTCATTGACAACAGCTGGCAAAGTCCGAGATCTACTTTTGAAGCAGCCATTTGTGTGAAGTTAAATCTGCTGAGTAAAGAAGTGATCGACCTGCTGAGGAAGCCTGCAAGTGAAGGCTGTTATCGGACTCA
This sequence comes from Australoheros facetus, assembly GCA_030220045.1. Taxonomy (NCBI): domain Eukaryota; kingdom Metazoa; phylum Chordata; class Actinopteri; order Cichliformes; family Cichlidae; genus Australoheros; species Australoheros facetus. The sequence continues at coordinate 22,358 of JASGAU010378267.1, forward strand.
GCAGCAAATAAATACTCACCAAACAATTCCCTGTGCTCCGGATCCAATAGGTCTAAGGTTCTGGTAGCGCTTTAAAACCATAAAAGTTGAATCGCCCACATCTATACTGTAGTACTCCTTTTCACGCTTGTTCCGGTTCATGGTGACGCCTTGGACAAGAGCGGTGACTGGGCATCCAAGTGGAGCTCGCCTCTCAAGACCTGCAAAGTATGGAGAGGGGATTATAAATATTTCCAGAACGCTACATATGTTTCATTTAAGCACTATAAGTGTGTATTATGACACACTGTCTTTATGCTTAGAGCCCAGTGTAAAAATCAGTGAGCCATAAGTACTCATCCCCAGGCAAAGTACGCAAACCGGTCCTACCAGCATTCAAGCCACCGCTTGGTATCTCTGCCAGTATTTTTCCATCATGCCTTTTCGAAAAGAATTATATTATATATATATATATTTTTTTTTTTTTTTCCCCTCCCCAATTTGTGTATAAAAATGTGAATGAAAGAGCAGAAAAGCGGTTCAAAGTTTGAATGTGCTGAAAAAGGTTTGTAAATCTGTAAAAGCTACATTTGGCGGACTCGGCCGATAAATCATGAAGTACATGACACAGACTGTACTGGAGAAACAAGTAGATCAGATCTGAGCAAAGACCACCTTCACTGAATCATCACAGCACACAAACAGAAAGGCTACATTTCAACATTGTTTACCACAAAGGGTTCCCGTTTAGCAAATGCAAGTAAACAAGCGCCAGAAACTGCAGTTCTTTCAATCACCGTTTGGGACTAGTTCCAAGCACAAACCAATGGTTTTGCTCTTTAAAGCTCATTTTCCCATTCTTGACTGTAGATATAGAGTAAATGTTTATGGAACTCACCAACCAAGGTAGGTATCCAGCACAAGTATTAGCTGATAATGCCCCCCCGTGCTGCCCTTACTTCCAAATAAGGTCACAACCAGTTTTGAAAAGAAATATTAAAAAGTCGCCGAAGTGATGTCACAGTGGCCAGGTGCCAACTTTTCTATGCAGCTTATGGGTTTTCCAACATTTGAGGTTTAACTGGTGCTCTTTTAATTCTACCCTGCCATAAAAATCACTCCACCGTGGACTATTTTCTGAAAATTCTCTGAGACAAACGGCACCAAATTTCAATCTAAACTAAAGAACTGAGTTTTAGAGAATTTCTGCTGAAATACTCGGGCTGATCCCTCCATGCACTGTCCCACAATACAGGCTGTCTGACATGGTTTATCATCTCATAACGGCAACCAGTGAATTCAACCAAACCAGTCAGGAAGTCGTTATCAGTCAAATTAAATCAAATGCTCACAGTGTTAGCATTATATATGAAACTTTTCAGAATGAATATTTGACATCAGGCGCAATTTGATTTTTCTTTTAACTAGAACTGTTTACCACAGTGCAAAAAACAGTGATACTAATCTTCTCTTTCTTCAGAACTCAATGTGAAAAAGGAAGAAAAAGAAAAAATAAAACCAGCCGTGCTTCAAATCCTAAAAGGGAGATTCATCAACTGTAATGACAACTGCCTCCGCAATCCAACTTATAGCCCAGAGGACCTGTGCACACAGTATAAAAACTCCAAAGGTCAGGGTGATGGAGCGGTGATCCAGGCGGAGAGGAAGAAGGACGCTGGGTTTCATGCAGGGGATGAAGACGACAAATCATTAGTGGAATTTGGAGCATTGTGCTGAGGAGGTCGGCTGTGTGGTGATAGCTGTACATTCCACGGGTCACTCCCTGAACTCTGGATTTCTCCAGCTAATGCAGGCAGACCACACCCCACTCCCTTCCTGTTATTCATCAGTCAGCCCGACAGCCCTCTCGACTGTTTCATACACAGAAGTTAAAATTTTATTGTGTAGGATACCTTTCAAAATAAATGCATCTCTTAACCATTTGTTAAAACAAATATTGTTTTGTTATGGAAGAACTTTATTTTGAAATTCACCCATAATAACATCAATGTAGCCTTCTTAAATTCTGTAATTACTTGCTATGCTTGCATGCGCTGCTCTATCATTTCACCGCTGAGCCGTTAGTTAGCGGTGGGGTTTCTCTCTTTGAGTTGGACCATTCTGTTCCAGTCAATTAGAAAAATGGCAGCAGTGGAAGAAGTAAGCAGAAACAGTGGTACGTAGCCCTTTAACGCCGGGCGACTGCTGCTGAAGCGCCCGTTACTTGCCCTCAATAGCGGCGAACAGCTGATTGAGACGTGCCGTATCAGCGCAGAGTCGGCTGATCAAAGGAACGTTGATCAGCTGGCTTATTACCGTAACTCCGCAACCGTTTGTCCTATTGAAAAAATGCAAACGGTTCCTGAAAGCCCAGAAATTGCACGTCACAGCCATATAGGGGTATTACGGTATTTGTTGCCAGAAGTCCGTGAACGGCGGCACTTTTGAAGTACGTTGTACCACAGGTGATCCATTCGGTGTCAAAGGGTTAACAGGTGTGTCATGGCCTGCTATGGCTGCGCTGACACAGTGTGTAGTTACATATCGAAGGATATATGTATCAGTCTACAGCATAAGTTACAGTGTAGGGTTTCAGAAGGGTTGTGTACCAATGGCACATTTAACAACACATTTACCGCACAAGTACAAATCCAAAATGACATGTTTTCAGTTAAACAACCAGTGATTGCTTCTCCCACCTCTCCACATGAAAAACACATGCACATTGCTATAAAGAACACACTGGCAGGAGACTCAGCCAGTTGCTGGGGGCTGGAATAATCAATCAATTTGATCTCATTTTCTTCACTTTTGCTTTAACACAGCTTTAAAATGTTAAAGTTAAACCTAAGTTAACCCTGAGTCACTTCTGAGACCAGATGTAGTTCAGGAAGGAACTGAGTCACTGCTCATACCCAACAGTGACGGGTGCGAAAGCACCCAAGACGCACTGAGACTGGATCTTTAGACCACATTCTGAAGTGGTCTACGTCACACAGGGTCACATTCTTTTTGTGGTGTTTATGCAAATGTGGCAGTGGTCACACTGAAGGAACACCAACTCAAATGAATGCCTCCTGCCAGAAACAACTATGCATTTGCCCTGCACCGGCTTGTGTACATAAAGCTATTGGCTATTTGTTTTGCATAAGGCTGTTTGCTAACTGTGCAGTAAAAATAAAGCCCTTTAAAGTGAATGACTGTGTAGCTTATGTGTTACAGGTCATATTGCAGGACTTAAAATCAAATCTGGACCCCATTTTGGTCCAGATTCGACTTGATAAATGCCAAAAAAAAGTGTGTCCTGGTCTACTGAGATATGCAGGTGTGAGCAGATGCATGTTTGCTGGTTCTTTTCAGGGCTCGGACATTATACACTTACTCATTAGCATATAGATAGGAACTAAGATCCAATTACAAGTGGTCACTCAAGACTCATCGTAATGCTGGCTGCAAAGTGACACACTTAGAGGCGTCAACTAGTGACTGGATAATCCAAATTGTATGTTAATGCCCAGCATGAACACATCTACACGCAACTAAAGTCTAGGCAACTTCAAACTCTAAGAATCAGAAATGTTGTTTGAAGAAACCAGCAGATTCAGTCAAAAAACGGATGTTTATACTGGCTCAAGTAGCAAAGCTATGCCACCCAGCCCGGCTGCTCTAAACAGAGCCCCCCCCACGCGCTGCTTCTTTTCCTCTACTTGTGTTTTGTCTTTGCTGCTCCTTCTCATCTCTGCCTTCTCCTATTCTGCATTATTCGCTTTGACTCTGATCAGAACATCTCTCTTCCCCTTTGCAGATCCCTGTCAAAATTCTGCACCAAGCCACATGGAGAAGAGGTACAGGAATGAATACAGAGCTCAAATTCCAAACAACTCTGAACACAGTCATGATATCTTACTCTGCTTGGTTACAAAAAGAGACAGGACATTTATTAGTGTTTCTCTTCTTGTTTTGTTGCGTATATTGTCTCACTGTTAAATTCAATAACTATCTCCATGTATTTTTAAACAGAGTTTACCTGCACAAACTTTCTGGATTGCATTAGGTCTAAAAGAAAGAATATATAATGTGAAAACTCTTGCTGAGGCAGAAATGTGGCATGTTAATGAGCAGTAATCGTACCCCACCGTGTACTCCAACACCAGACCAGCACAGCACCAATATCAGGTCAGTGTCTCGTTTCCTCGTACCTTAAACCTGCAGCCAACCTTATCCTAAACCCCAACCATGAGATGCTTCATCCAACACATGTCTAGGCCTTTCAGCCCTGATGGTGAATTTCTAATTCGTAAGCTGCACCCCAATACCATCAGTGATGCAGGCTTTTGAGCTGAGTGCTGATAACAAGCCGGATGGTCTCTCTCTTCTTTAGTCCACAGACTAAATGCTGTGTCCATGTACAGTTTTCCACTTTGCCTCTGCTCATTTTAAATGAGCTTTGGGCCGGAGAAGACGGCGGCGTTTCTGGATCATCTTGATTCATATATGGCTTCTTCTGTGCATGACAGAGCTTTAACCTGCAATTATGGACAACACGGTGAACTGTGCTCACAGACTACGATTTCTGGCAGTGTTCTTGAGCCCATGCAGTGATTTCCATGACAGAATCGGGCCCGTTTTTACATTTGTACTGCATATGATAAGATATTCAAAGTCTTCATAATTTTATGTTAAGGAACATTATTCTGAAATTGCTCCACAATTGGTAGATGTGGTTTTTTTGCATGTTGGTGAACCTCTGCCTCTCTAAGATGCTCTTTTTATACCCAATTATGCTACTGGCCTGTTGCCAGTTAACCTAATTCATTGCAATATGTTCCTCTTGCTATTTCTTTTCAGTATCCCTTACTTTTCCAATCTTGTACCCAATCCCAACTTTTCTGAGATGCACTTCTGCGATCAAACTCAAAATTAGCTTATTTTGTTTCTTAAAATGGTATATTTTCTCTGTTTAAATTATTTTATTTTTTTGGCCTTAGTGCCTTTATTGGACAGTGTGACAGTGAAGAGCACACATGAAAGCTGGGGAAAAAAGCAGGGAAGATGTGCAGCAAACAGCTGCGGGTCGGACTCAAACCCGGGCCGCTGACTTTCAGCCCTGATTTATGCTGCAGACTTGAGTCTTACCTACGGGATCGGCCAGCGATGTTGCCAGCAGTTATGCTCGTGCAGGTGCATTATGTGTTTATTACTGTTAATTAAAGAGCGGGGAAATCTACGCCATAACCTGACCTGCACCTCCCGAGAAATATCAAATAACGTCCATTATGTCCCTACCAATGACGGGGCACGATTAGCAAGGGACGGCAGGGAGATGGCCCTGCCAATATTCGCTCCACGGGTTTATTAGCTCCGTGTCTTCTTGGGTTCAAGATGTCTTTGTACTGGTCTCTTTGGCTCAATTGCATATTGGATTGGGTCTATTATGCTCAGGTCAAGCCTGGCTGCGTACTAGTCAGACTATATTTTTTAAAATTATGCATGTCAAATTCAGGTAGGTTTTCCATGGGTTCATCACAAATTGGATCCAACACTTTGGACCCATGAAGACCTCCAACTTTTCTCCTTCCGCATGCTGCCTGACTCAGCCTTACAGCTACGTAACAAAGGAGTGCCTGCAAAGTCAGCGTGAACACAAAGACCGGCTTCATCCTTCGTGCATGCTACTGAGGAGACAGCAAAACTGCCCAGAGTGTCCAGCTTCTGACAGTCCAGTGGAAAATAAACTGTCAGTATGTGTCTTCATGGGGTATCCTAAATTAGCATGCAAGCATGTAATGGTAATGACTCTTTTAAGGCATCATTTTTCAGTCATGTAATTATTACCCAACTGTAACAACTATGCAAGCATCTAATAACCTTGATAGCGAATGCTCTCAGGCCTCCATATTGCAATCTTATTCAGTTCCACGTTCAATCCAAATGAGTTCAATTTTTTTTTAAATTTCTAATGTAACATTTAGCCTCATCCACGACGCAGCAAAAATGTCAGCTTCATTTGCCAGAGGTATTTTTTGCTGCACACAGACCACAAATATCATGCAAAACACTTCTGGACACGCTTTTCATTTGGCCTATCAAATATAGGCCACACTGGAGGGAGAGTGTGCAGACATGCCCTGTTTTACTTAGCATATGTAGCTCTATCCAGAAATTGCACAGAATAGGTCTAAACTGATGTCAGGCTTCACCTGGCACCATGACATAACCGTCTCTCCTTTGTGAAGTGAGAACAGCACTAATGGCGTCAGGGTCCCCGTGAGACTGGAGGATGCGTGGCTTCCTTTTAAAATGCGACTCAGCGATCTGACAGTGTGTATCAGGCTGTCAGCCCCATCAACCTCGCCTGTTAGGAAAGCAGGGAATCGTGCATGTGTGGCCCCTCCGTCACACCAAAGTCAAGGTTGCAGAAAAATAAATGTATGTGAATGCATCGTGGAGCTGCAACTCAAGTTTGATTATTCGTTCACTAAAACCTACACAGGTCGGTTTGAACTACTTGAATAATACATTACAATCACACGACAGCAAACGTACACAAACAAGACATAATAAATGTAAAAGACCATCAAACAAGGATCTCTTCCTCACCATGGATCAGGAAATAATTATAATTTTAAACTAGCTTATTAATGATGTAGTCTGCACAGGTAATACTCTTCAGTTTTCCTGATCAAAATCAGCAGTATTCCCAAAGAGGACTCCAAGTGTAAATTTCTCTCACCAGAGCCAAGCTGGCTTTTGAATTCTCTGCCAGGCCTAAGCATCAGGGATGTTTTCTTAGAGACACCAGCTACAACCATTTAATTATCTAATGTATGCTATTATCCTGCTCTTAAGGGCAAATGTTTTTACACATGTAAAAACATTGTGAAGCAGTCAGTAGAACCAAGGTTTAAAACATTTGAAAACTGCCATAGTTTTTCCCCCACAACTGAATATTTGAATTAATTGCCTCAGTAATCAATTAGGTTCTGTTTATACAGGAGGAACATGAAAATAAATGACAGTATGAAGGCACTACAGTATTTTTAAGCCTCTAAATCCCCTTTTATAACACACATGTGTCACATGAAAGTTGCAGCTGTACACAGACTGACTTTAAATTAAAATACATCTGGCGCAGTTATTGCCAATCGTTGACAAACTGGTGGTGGGTAAATGAGGTCTCTGACAGCCAGACAGAACTGAACAGATAACCGTGTCAAAAAGTGCCAGATACGGCTCTGAACTGGCAGTCCTGTCCAGATATTCTCCCACACAGCTGTCCATCACACCGTCCCTCCTGGGAATTGATCCGTCTTTTACCGCCTGCTTACCTCTTCTCCGTTTCACTCCAGAAAAAAAATGTGAGATTCCTGCAAATATCAAACAGTTCCAAGTTATCCGGGTGACCACAGTCGATTTCACCAGCAGTTTCGGGTTTTATCTTCAAAGCGCTCGCACTCAGCCAAAGTAGCTGCTGCTGATAAGAGCTCACAAGGCCGTATTCAGTGCCAAGCGCTGGTACCAATAAAGGCCCTGAATCACACTTCTCTTATGGCTATCTGCAGAAACAAACCAGGGGGATTTATTGTTGACCTTCCTGTAATCTCAGCCTAGCCTAAGTTAATAAACTAATCATAAAATTTGACATGACAGTTTCAAACTGGCTGACAAACTGCTGATCAAGTAGTTGAAAATATTCTGAATAGAAATCTCAGGCTAAAAAGCTATGCGAGTATCACAGGCTTTACAAACTCTGGGAAGAAAAGCTTCAGCATCCTATAAAGCAGAGGAGCACACGCTCTAATACCAGTAAATAGACCCATCCCCTCGACTCCATAACAAATACTAATGCTAGGCTCAGACTAGGGATGCACTGATTCAGCTTTTTCCAGTTCTGATATGATAGCAGTACCTTGTCTTTAGGCATCTGCAGTATCAAGTACTGATCTGACACCAGTTAATAAGCTAGTTTCCCCTTTCCCTGCTCTCACACAGACACGTGCATGTATGTATGCAGACCACAGACAGGTGATGTGAAATAACATTAATCCAGTTCATGAGCGCCCCTCTGTGAGTGTTAACATAATGAGCTGGAAACATGTCAAATCACTTGACCAGAGTTTGAGGTTAAGTCATGAACTTCTATAAACCAGACAGCAAAAGCCTGTCAGTGTAACAACATGTGAAACACCACCAAACTGCTGACCATTTCCTCTTAGATTCCTCCATGCTATGCTAGCTCTCAGGCTATCAGCCGGTGCACTGTGGCCGACGCTCAGCGCAGTAAACACAGAACAATATGGAACCGAATTAAATGGAACAGCTCCACAGAACGCCCACCGTCTAGCTATTTGAGCCAGACAGTGGGCTCAAATAGCTACAATGCTGACCGAATTACGCAGGTACTACTGACTACCAATTCACAATTATTCAACTGGTGTCAACCCTAATCTGATGGGAACATCTGATGTTTCCTGGTTCAGAAACAATATCAGTGACTCAACTTGACCTGGACAGCAGTGGCATTTGGTTTGTGTCAGGAATGAAAATAAGCATCATGTACGACAATCATTCTTTCTCATACAGCATAAGGTATGTGGCACCTGACCTGTGTAACACTCTGCCTGAACCTCCTGATTTCTGCTGATTCAGTGCACTCTTAAGGCACATACACACACTTTGGTTCCCATTATCGTCTTATATTCTTTTTCCAGAAATGGCCAGACAGCACCTCATTCCCAATAACAATATGCATCACTGATCAGCAAGTAATGTGTAACAATTTTGTGACTGTAAGTGTCTAATCTGGGACGGTGTCCATCATGACACACAAAAATATTGTTTCCTGCTCAGAAATTGTGGGTCATGTTTTATGTTTTATATCTGCCACTAGTGATTTTTAAAAGCGCTTTCAAGGAGCTTTGTTGCTCAACAGGAATAGCAAATTATTTTTTCTACTACTAGAGGCACTGTAGGCTGGGAGAAAAAAAAAAACCCCAAAAGGGAGCAATATTCAGAGAACAAAGACTATATTTTCAGGAGGAAAACTGTAATTTTGTAAGAAAAATGTTGTGAGATTTTCTCTTGTAAATGTGTGGATTTTTAAAATTGTGAATGTATTACTTAGTCCTAGAGTATATCCATTATTGTCCTTTAAAGTTAATGACACCTCCTGCAACTCTGAAATCTCTATTGAAAGCACAATACCTATACTGTACTGCTGTAAATGACATTAAAAAAATGAACCCCCTCAAAACTATAAACATAATAATCACAAATACTTAACTGTGCATCAGCAGTTTTCTTTTAAACAGTCACATGGACAAACCATATTGTCAATAATCTAAAGGTTCAGAGAGGTAAAAGAGAGATCCTCTCTTAAGATAACTGTCTTTGTTTGAACTGTTGCATGCTGGTTTTTGCTGGTTGTATTTGTGTTAGGGCTGGTCCCAGCAGAGCATGCTACAGTGATGACTGGTTTTATGTCAAACAGTGATGCAGCTCACCAAAGCAAATGATGGTATACACCTGTGTCTACTAATAAGATGACCTGCTACATATAGAGTTAAAATCTAAAATATTTGAGCCAACAGAATCTCCAGATGTCTAGGGTGGGCTCAAATTGGATTCATAATCCCAGCTCTGCAGGCCACCTCTCTCTTTTGGTGCAGGAATCAGATTTCTTGATGCTTCTGGCCGACCGTCACTGTCCTCTTGGCAGGTTGTATCGAAAGCCTCGCTAGCAATGTGCAGTGCAGCGTGAGAGCCGCATCGCACAAAAATGACGACAGAAGCACTTTAGTGTAACCAAGATGCACACAGTGAGCCGCACGAGCTGCAACCTGGGACAGTCTCAGCCTAACCCACCTTTGGCCAGATGAGATTATTAATATAACTAATAATTTCAAATGTTACCAGCTAACTAAATAAATAACCAGCTCATCTCAGTTTATAATAAAGACAGGAGCTGAGACATGTTCCCAAACTGATGCAACTGCTGAGAAAAGGAAAAGCATGTGTCAATCTGCAGGTTAAGACATTAAAAACACACCAGCACAAAGACAGCAGCCTCAAGCAGACGCTGATGTAATACCCAGTGTTAAGATCTTCAGCGAAGGAATAAGAGCAGCAAACTGGTGCCAGCTGAAAACAGGGTGTATTCAAAGACGTCAATAAGTGATTTCTGTTTACACTGGGGATGCAGGCGAGCACAAGCTGGAGGTCATAGCGGTTTCCTTGAACATTTCATGACTGCCAAACACCACCCGGTTCACGCTTCGCAGTGGGAGCTGTGCTAATGACATGGATAGGTACACTTCCCAGTGTAGCCGCTCACTCTGGTTGCCTTGTACCATTTAGGCCAAACCTGTCCTGCCTGCTGTAGTGGTCACCTTATACGTTACAGTGACACCTATTTAGATTAACGAGTGTGACCCACATTTGGCCGTCCCCCAGCCCCCAACAGTTGACAATAACACGTCAAACATGTCTCAGTGGGAGAAAAATCCATATGTCGAGCTCACCCCTCTCCGGTTAATTCCAACAGTGTCGACCCCGCAGTCGCCACTCGCCGCCCGCTGCCGGAAACACAACCTGGACGGTGTTTAGGAGGAAAACAGCTCTTCAATCCCTTTTTCCCTCCGGTTACACTCCCGTTTCCGTCACACTAGCAAGCTGGAAACACCGCAAAATACATGTGTAGCTTCTACGCAACCTAGTCTTAGTGCTTCCGCGACCCGGGCAGTTTCTGCCATTTCATACCAGCGTCGTCAAAACCTTCCGACGTTTCCTCGGCCGCACAATGAGAACCAGGAGGGGCGTTCAAGACCGCCTGCGCGTTCCCGGCGGCCGCGTCGGCAAAACGGAAGCGACGGTTTTGCAACGTTTTGAAATTACGTCGCGTTCAGCGGGAAAAGGTGGATGCTTTACCTGCGCCGGAGGTTTATTTAAACGTCTGACCCGGAGAAATACACAACATACTTTCAGTATGGACACAAATATCTCCTGAAGACGTTACATAAAAGTGACGAGTAACATTTATAAATAAATATTTCACTTGATAATTATTAATAAACATTTGAACAAATTTTACTAAATAAAATGAATGATACACATGCACTATATCCATATTAATAAAAAATAATAGAAAATAAGTATACTCAAAATTATGTCACGTATCTTAACATGGGTTTCAACAGAGAACATAAAAGCACTTTGTACTTGTTTTTACTGCACTAACACAGAACAAAGAAAACAAAATGAATATATACAAAATGCGATAATATTCCCTTAAAAGTAAATACTACCCAGAGCGTGAGCTTCTTGATATTTTTTTTTTATTATTTGTCTATTTTTCCTCTGAATAGTATCATTTTGGGGGCTAAAAACAGCTTCACATCCACATGACCAGACAACGCGTCCTTACACGTCCAACACGCGCGCGCACACATGCAAATTTTTACTAAATATGAAATACGCAAATGTGTATTTTTTCTGTTTTTCTTTTTCTACTGTTTCTGTCAGTGCTTCGTGGCCACACCTCATTCTGTTGTCTATTTATTATTGTCCATCCATTTTCTTATCCGCATGTCTTTGGACTGTGGGATGAAACTGGAGAACCCGGAGAGAACCCACGCAGACACGGGGAGAACATGCAAACTCCACACAGAAAGGTCCCAGCTAAGGTGGACATGCATCTCTTTCATTTGTTAGTGTAATTAAAGAAGTAATTACATGGACAAAAAACCCCCATAAAAAACAAAAACGTAAAAGTGCCTCCAAATATGCCATATTTTATAAACTCAGGGCCCTGAATATTTCATTTTTGAGGCTAATTACAAGCCTTCATAGTACTGAGGTCGTCTTTTAACCTTCAGCATCTATAACTTGTTATTTTGCACTGTCAGTCTACTTTAAACAACAGACACAGGGCCCACTTATAACCGTCTGATTATCCCCAAACATTCATGCACAAATCAGTTTTTCAGAAAATCACTTTTAGCTTTCATAACTATATTAACACGGTGCTGTTCATATGTGCTTATCCTTACTTAATGTGTCACTTGTAGTCGAAACATCAGATTAACACATTGCTGCCTACAATGGATTGGTGCTTTGCTGCCCCATCTGCCGTTAGCTTGCCCTGCAAATCCAATTATGTTCTTAGGTTCCCCAGTCTAAAAATAGTATAAAAGAACGGAAAACGCAGAGGAGCACGTCATTAGTTGTGAGTGCAGAGGAAATTTGTGCTATATGGGTTCTTTTCCTTGTGATGGGGCGATGACAGGTTGCCATGGCAGACGGGAACGCTGGGATGAGGGAGAGGTGGGTGGAATGGCAGAAAAGGATGCATAAGAGGAGGAAGGATTAGGTTCAGAGGAAGGAACTTAAGAAGACTCTCTCCAGTATCTGGATGAAATAAGGTAAATAATGTGTTGAATGGAAGTTATATAGTCTGAACAGTGCTCATCGGATCACCAGTTGGTGTAAAAGTATGTATCTGCGTACCGTCATGCAGTTTATCACCAAAGGCCAGCATGCTTTGTACTTCACTGTTCATGTCAGCTGATGTATCTACTCACTTTCTATTCTGTAAGGGTACTGGTAAGTTTGCAGAAGAGGGTGCCACTGAGGAAAGCAGAACTCATCCAGTTTAGTCCTACACAGACTGAGTTAGACGCAGATTGCTAATTAAAAAAAAAGAAGAAGTTATTGTCTGTGTTCTTGTAAGTGACTCAGTGCAGCTGAAGTCAGTGTGAGGTGCTCTGTGAGAAGAGAAAGACAGTGACATTTGTCATTTATGTCAGGAACGCACTGACTTCGTTTATCTGCTGGAGGGAATTTTCCATTTTTATTTGATGCAACAAGATCACCAAATTGCCAAATCAACTGATGTACTTCGCTGTTTGTGTCAGCAAATATGGTTGTGTGTCATTAAAATCATCATTAAAATCATAGGGTTTTTAACTAATTTCCAGTGTTGGGGAAAACTTTGACAGCATAGCTTTGCAAACATGTTGGAAGAAGCTGAATTATAGAAGTGCTACCCAATGAATGGAGTGATCTTCGGTTAAGTAAATCTTTGAAGAAAAATGCATTGGTGCTACAGAAATCTATAAAAGTGCACCATGAAGTGCAGAAAGTCAGAATGTCATGTATATGCTTAAGTAGAGCTCTGAGGACTCTTCCTCAGGCTGAGACTCAGCAGCTTTGTCTGTGTGATCACTGAGCAACGCCCACCCCTGTGCACATTCACTTCTGAAAGGTGAAGTGTGAGGTGGTGGCTGCCTCGCGGATGCTTTAACTGGGCATGGCTTTGCAGCAAGGACAGGAAAGCAGGATGGGGCTCACCAACAGTAAAGAAGGAATGAACAATAAAAGTCCCAAATCATTTATTTCCTTTCACAGCCCAAACATATTTGTTTGAGATTTGAAACAAGATTTTTTTTTTGTGTGTGTTTACGCCTCTATTTGGTGAAGTTTCAAGAGGCTTTGGAGGCTCTTTGGAGTCTCTGCAAAGAGCCTGAAGGGCTGCCTAGATGATTGCTGAGTGTTTAGGATATAGGAGGCGGTATATGAAACCCTGTGTGAGGTTAAAACTTTAAAACAGGGATAATGATTGAATAAATTAACCTGTCGTCTCTTTTATGTCAAGTAATGAAATCAAGTTTTCACTGCCTTCCATTCAGCTGCTTTGTTACTGGCATTGTGTGCATTGGATGGCTGTGACACTGTCATGGCTTTAATAGACATGCTTGTGAGAAAGGGGCACACTAATTGTTTCCATGCAGACGGCTGACCCTAGGTCATCTTGAATTAAATCAAAGCACACGTAACCTGATTAACAGATCTTGGGTTACTTGGCGATCTATCATGTTGCCAGGCTCAGCACAGTAAGCTTGTCTGCTTTCTGTCAGTGGTTTAACGCTGTTCGTGTGTCAGGAAGGTCACAGAATGAACTGTATGCCAAGCTTTGGTTCTGTACAGCCAAAGAACATGCCGGTCGCAGCAGTTAAAAATAAACTAAATGAATAAATATAGAAAATTAAAAACACCAGCATGAAAAACAACACATAAAACCTCTGCAACATTCCATTCCTCCCTGTTTATTCCTTCACTCTACTACAGTGACAACAAACCAGGAAACCTTACAGGTTATTAGTGTTACAGTGAACTGTGGAAACAGCTTGGGTTGTTAATCTGATTACATTTTATCAGTCATTTTCCATATGCTATCATGAAATGTTACCTCAGTTTTCTCCTTCATCATGTCGTTTGCTACAAAGTGATTCTTATAGAGTTTCATTAATATACAATCCACTGACAGGTTTGTTGCTGCTGCTGCTGGTGGTGGTGGTAAATTATTTGTGGATAGTGTTCATAATAAAGCTTATGCTTTTCCTTAAAGTTGGTCATACATGTATATATACTGTATATACCTATATATACTGTTATGATGACCGATGTTTCAAATAATGACGTCAGAGTATGTAGGAATAATTCCTGCATGCCATAAGGTCAGGCTTCAGACTGCACTAAAGGTTCGATTTCAGACCCCTTTTTTTTTTCTCTGTGTGATGTCAATGAGAGCTGGAGAGAGCTCCACCTTCCTGATGGGCAGCCAATCAGAAGAAAGTTGAATTAAAGGCTGGGAGTATAAGAAGTATAAGACCATTTTATGGACTGTGAGTCATGCAAAGCTATTTTAGTGGAGTCCAAGAACAAAGGTTTTCCATCCATCCATCCTGTCATGGCTTGTGTGTGGCAGGAGCAGGAAGACCCCAAAATGCAGGACTCGGGAGTGATGAACTTTGTGTACTTTTATTGAGGTGAAGATAAACAAATAAACTGGGCTGAGGCCAGAACTAAACTATAGGATACACGGGACGGGGAAAACACACAACGGGTACATAGACGACGACACGACAAAGAACAGAAGAAAACTGAGAGTTTAAATACACAGCAGGTAATCAGGGCAAGAGGAAACAGCAGGGCACAACAGGTGAAGCAAATGAAACTAATAACAGGGGAAGCAAAACTGAACACAAAGCACAGGGAACACAAGACTGTCAAAATAATACAGGAAGTGGCTAAACAAAGAACACGCAGACTTGACACAGGGAACTGGCACAAGGACACTGGACAGAGACGTAGACGTAGACCTGACAGAGGGAAACACAAGGGACCAGAATAAACTGAGGAATACAAAAGAAAACCAATAAACATAATCAGAGAAATAACTGAAACAAAACCAAGAAAACAAAACACTGGGCCACCGGCCCAGGACCATGACACGTCCATCTTCAACTTATCCTTTTCATGGTCCCAGCTATCATTAAAATATATATATTATATTCACAGAGTTGGAAAATTATTATGGTGATGAACAGTCAGCAGTGTTTCATGTTATCTCTCAGTACACCGGATATTTTCACTTACTGGAAGCTCCTCAAGGCAATTTAGCATTTCAGAAATCCTTTAACCTAAGCACATAAGTGCTTTAAATGTGCTCATCACCACGCTCAGCTCAGCTCAGCAGACTCTGAGTTAGTGCTGATAAAGAAAGTGATTCCAAAATACTCGTACAATAGCCAACAGTATAATGTTTTCTGCCTCTTTAATCTTCAGATGTGCAGGTCAGAAGGATTCGTCAGCCTATTTGTTAAGAAAAAGCATCAAGAACTTGTTGCTTTCTCTTTCATTTAAAGTTAAATTATACTTAAAGAAACAAAAACATGTCCATAAATCACTTATAGAAAGATTCTGCAGCATTTGATTGTGTATGTCTTCTAAACTGTAACCATTAACCAGTAATTCAGAAATATACTATAGATGAATGTCTCAGCTTCTGTGCTGCAAACATAAAGCAAGCACACAACCTTATTCTCTTGCATAACTCAACGATTCATTAGTGTGGTGCTTTGGGTGTGTCTCTGCTGCTGTGTGTCCCAGCAGGATGGGTACATTTGTGACCCTGGCAGAGGTGTTGGAGGCCCGGGGCTCACCGCTGGATGAGGATGAGGTCTGGTGTCTGCTTCTTGTCACCACTGATGCCTTACTTGAAATCTCCAAAAAAGGTAACCACTTATCACCTCCTATTTTTTCCCAGGTCCACCATTTTTTGGGTGTAGTGTTTAATTAAAAAATATAGACTGTATAATAAAGATGGAGATGGCCACCGTGCTGTTTAGTTTGCAAGGTCCTGTTTTGAAGCCTTTGCCATCTTGGTGTTTTGGATGTGACAAGTGAGATGTAGAGCTTACAGAGAAACCAGGGGACACTGCGCACTCATAGAGTACCAGGGTGTCAGGAGGTAGGACCGCAATACAGCGCGTCCAACTTTTTCTTCCTTACTCAAAAACGTACTGACAGCTGAGGGGCCTTTTACCACGGACCAAAGCAGGTGGCCCTGCAGGCCATTAGGAAGAATGCAGATGTAAGTCATTTTCTCTTTGGCCTCCCTTTTCAGATCTTGAAGTTACATTTATCTTTTATATTCTGTCTCAATGTTCAACAGCAGTCAGACACACTTTGGTCGAAACCATGCACTCGCTCATATTGGAAAAGAGAAAGTTATCAGATCTTTTGGGCTGATGACCAGCTTGCAGTCTGCTCTCCCTTTAGGTTCAGGCAACATGTGCAGCGTGCTGAGTCCAGGCTCGGTGCTGCTCTCAGCCAACGGGAATCTGGCCTTCAAGAGCTGTGCTCGACATGAAGATGTGGCCTCCTTCACAGCTCCTGAAGTCCAGCAGGGTCATGCTGCCTCCTCCAGGACTGTGGCCGAAAAGGTGTGAAACCTTCGGAAAGCTCTGTTGTTGTTGTTGTTTTGAGGGCATCTATTAAAACAGGAATATTTTTAAGCACAGCTGTGGCCTATTTGCTAAATGTGCAGCTGATTAAATTTGGAAGTTCTTACACTGACAAAAACAAACACCATACATCATGCATGATTTATCTATATTTTGTGAGCAACTATAATATCAAATCCCAGATCAGCTTATCTTGTAGTCACATTTTTGGTGTGTATCTGCAGATGGTTGTATACTCGCTGGGGATGACTCTTTATTGGTGCGTTGACTATCATCTACCTCACAACCAGGTACTATCCCCTGTCTTATAGCTCTCTTTTAACTTAACTTTTCTATATTCTCAGCGCTTGCATGCCATCCATTTTGTTTTTCCTGTATTTCTCTCCCCAGCCAGTCCAGATAAGTGCTGAGCTGGAAGGTTTGCTGCTGAGCATGTGCGAGGACGTGATGTTGAGAAGGACGGACCTGCTGACAGTGTTGGAGACCTGCGAACTCCACCACAAGGCTTCAATGCTTCCCCCTGCTGAGCGTCTCATCAGGCAGCTGGTGGAGGATGTCTACAGAAACTCAGTGAGTGGTGGTTAAGTGGTTTGGTTTACATTCAGCTGGTTAGGTGAGGTCATGTCTAGTTTTGAGTTTGTTTCCTTGAGTTTGACAGTGATCTCTGTGCAGGCTGATCATGTGACCATGGCTGATAATGGATCCCATCTAACAGACCGCAGTCAAGTGGTCAGGGACAGATTACACAGTAAGAAGATGATTCTTACTATCAAATTTAATGTTTCTGAAATGGCTTATCGGCTTTCTTGTGGAGGCATTGGAAGAACACGCTCATGTCTGTATACTAAATATAAAGCTACTGCCTACAGCGGGTATAGTTTAGCTTACAATAAAGTACTTGACCTAGTCCAGTTCTGCTTCTCTGGACCCAGTGAAGCTACTTTTGTACCTTTTTAGACACCATCTTGCTCGTTAGTGAAAGTGTGGATCTACGGTAGTTGTGATCCACATACTGGATGCTTTCATCAATTAGTATTTTGTCTAAAGAAAAAAAAAAAATCAGTATGTCCACAACATAACAATGCTTTACAATACCTGATATCAGTCCAACCGATAGTGACGATGAATCACGTTCTAAGGTCTCCAAGCATCCATCCATTTTCTACCACTTACCCAAGTCTGGGTTGTGGGGGCAGAAGGGTAAGCAGGGAAGTCCAGACTTCCCTCACCCTGGCCACCTCTCCCAGCTCATCCAGGGGGAAACTGAGTCATTCCCAAACCAGTGGAGAGATATAATCTCACCAGCGAGTCCTGTGTTTTGGCCAGTTAATTCAACGGGTTTTCAGTAAGTAAGTTCAGCATTTTAGAGGGAAACACAAAAATTTCTTAGGAGTTACTTGACACAGTCGGGTGGAACCACTTGACACGACTTTTTAAGTAAATCCAAAAAATATTGTTTTGCACAGTGTTTCACTGAAGCAACACAAAAGACTCAAATAAACTTAAAATAAATTTTTAAAAAGTTCAGTAAATCCAACTAAGATAGATTCTTTAAAACCAACAATAGTGAGATTATTTTTTTAAGTGTAGATTTTGATCTAAAATGTGTTTATTAATGACCCATAGTAGTCTCCTCACCCTTGGACCGAACTTGTCCCAGATTCCAGTGTTCAGGCTAAGCTAAGCTATGCTACGCTAACTTGGTGCTAGACATGAGTATCATTCTTCACTCTGCAAGAAAGCTTATAAGCATATTTTTCAATAATATTCAGCTGCTTGGAAATGGAAAATTACATACATGTTTATTTTTCAGGGGGCTCTTTTAGTAACTCAACATGGTTGCTGAAGAAAAAGATGTCCGGAACATTCTCGGGAGTATCATATTCAGCCAATCCTACAGGGTATGAAGTCCAAACATGCTCTACACACCTTATAACAGCTTTTTGGCATATATTTCACCATCATAAACCCATCTGCACGTTTAAATCCTATAATGTTTGCTTCACATTCAGCCAGATTCAGTTCAATTTAGTTGCTTAATTTAAGAAATTGACAAAGACACAAAATTCATATAGACTAGACAAACCCTAAAGGAGTCTTTGACAAACCTACTTCCATCAAAATTTTCCTCCTGTGTTCACAAGCTATCATCTCGTGAGTGACGGATCTCACCTGCCATCGTACTGAGAATGGAAATCTCATTTTCCTCAGGATTCCCTCGGGAGGTCGACAAATAGAGAGGTACGGCAGCTGGCAGCAGCTGAACCGCAGTCCCGGCAGTCCTTATATGGATGGTAATCGAAATGCCAACTCCAGATCCCTCACACAGTTTCACTCCACATTAAGCCTGAATGATAAGAAAACGAAGGTGAGTGCATTTATTATATCATGTACAAGCCTGTTTCCAAAAGAACATTTTATCTCACAGTTTGATTGGCAACATGTCAGATTGTAGGTACCTGTGAGGTCTACTTCATTATTGATGACGAAAAGTAACCCTAACCTTAAAAAAGGGGTTATAAAATACAAAATAAATTTTTTTTTTTGGGGGGGGGGGTGTCAGTTAGAATCTTTATTTCTTTTGTCCAGGATTGCAAAGACTTCAAAAGGCAAAAATAATATTGGATATTCTGTTAGCAGATGGTTAGAGTGGAGACAAGGGTTATAAAATAAATACAGGATTTGGAGCAACATATGCCGTCCAGATAAGAGCTTTTTCGGGGAAGGCCTTAATTCATCCAACAAGCCAGCACTGCCTGTGGTATCACAGCCACATGGCTCACTGTAAACGTGTACAACCCTCCAGGGATGTATCTACAAGGGGGCATGGGGTAACCCCACCCCACCCAAATGAATGAGATTTGCTTGAGTACTTTAATGAAGGACAGGTTTAATATAATTTACTTTTATTTAATTTAAGTATTTCTATGTTCAGATGTCTGTTCCCGCTCTGCATCAGTCAAGTTCTTGTATTTCTTTGCAAGTTCAGTCTCGTAATAGCGATTCAAACTCTAGATACTAACCCTAACCTTTAATATTATGAAATGACAGATGTGACAAATGTGGTGTCAAAGTGTTATGCAGCTGAGATAGTACAGTGAGTATGAACAGGAAAAAAAATTGCTTTCGACGTCTGGCAGACGTGTAATTTTGAAACGAGCGCACATTTTTCAAAAGGCAATAAACCTACTTCAAACCAACTGACACTAAACATGTGTGTACGGTTTTAAATTAAAGATCAGGTTTCATTTGTTACAAAATGAGTGCATTCTGCTTTTAGTGACACTGTCCACATGTGTCTTTTTGGAAACCTGGTTGTAATAATATAATATGTACATTTAGTAACTCAACAGATTTGGTTGACACCATATTTTCCTCTCTTCCTTGCTGCTGCAGGACATTGGTCCTGAGTTTATTAGAGTGTTGGATGAGCCTCTTGTTGTTTTGGAGCTGCCTGGATCCATTGTGGTGAGTTTGGGCGGGGGCGGGGGGCATCGTAACAGATTCACTGTCAAGAACACACAATAACATAAATAAATTAAATAACATTAATAGAAACAATGTAGTCTAATAATCATGAGACTTTGTGACTTTACACCTTTTATAGCGTACTTCTTTCATCTACCACCATAATTGACCCATCATTCCTGTTAGATTAATTCGATAAGAAAAAGAACCTGATGTTTTCAAACTTCTTTTGCTGTTTTTGGCAGTCAAAGAAAGGGAAATCTCTGACCACTCAAAGAGAGCTGAGTGTTGTGATGCCAAATGGCCAGAGCATCCTTGTCAAGTGCGAGCTGAAATCCAAAGGGGGCAACGTCTTTGACATGATCGTGGCTCATTTCAACCTCGTGGAACATTTCTACTTTGGCCTTGCTTACATTGATGGTAACATTTCTTTGTGTGGTGTGAGTACACTCTAAATGATACATTATCTAGTCACTGAAAATTTTTCTTTTTTGCTTTTCTCTGGTCAGATAATGAGTTCTTCTTTGTGGACACTGATACCAAGATTTCTAAAGTCGCTCCTGATAGCTGGAAAAAAGTGCCTTCAGCCACCTTTGTCCTTTTCTTCAGGGTCAAATTCTTCATCAATGACATTTCTCTTCTTTTGTAAGGTTTTTATTTTCTGTTCGATTATTACCAAAAGTTCTAGTTATAAAGTTTGAGAGAGAAACTTTCGAATGTGTGTGATCTTCTCCGTCAGGCACAGACAGACCCGTCACCAGTATTACCTCCAGCTTAGGAGAGACCTTTTAGAGAACAGGCTGTCCTGTCACGAGGAGACTGCTCTGTACCTAGGGGGTCTGGCTCTGCAGACGGAGTATGGAGACTGCATGCCTGAGGTTGTGCACCTGAACCTAAACTATAGTTAGTGACTAATCTGAGACAGCGTCTGGCTCGGATCTTTCTACAGAGCCTCCTTATCCATTATACTCTTAGTTTGTGGTTGAATATTTTCATTATAAGCATTTCTGGCCCAGGTGATGTCATTGTCCCTTAGTTCTGTTCAAAACGTTATATATGTATACATGATTTTGATATTTTTAATATATGTGTTCCTTTTAGGTATATGGTAGGAGCTACTACCGCCCTGATCAGTATGTCTCCAAGAGCGTGATGGAGAAATGTGCCTTGCCTTACATTCAGGGGGAGCTGCTGCGACTTCACTCCAACAACGCTCAAATGCTAACCGATGAATCAGAACTTGAATTCCTCAAGGTAGCTAAACTGTCTTTATTGTGATTCTACTTAAATTATGATGAAATCTATACAATTATTTCTTTTCCACTATGATTACTTTTAGTGTCGCAGAAATCATAGTCACCATTTTCTGTTTACTTAGGTATGTCAGCAGTTGCCCGAGTATGGTGTTTTGTTCCACCGTGTGACTCGGGAGAAAAAGCCTTCAGACGGAGAGATTATTCTTGGGGTTTGTGCCAAAGGTGTCATTGTCTATGAGGTTAAAGACGGCAGCAGATCCACTGCTCAGACTTTCTACTGGAGGGACACCACAACCATCTCATCTTACGTGAGTGAAGTGATGGTTTTGCCACTGGTTGGTAGTGACCATAATCTGTGTGTAAAGGATGGATGTAGCGGATGAAAGTTTTGGCTGTCAACATGTTAGGTCTTTGACACCATGCTCCAGATACTCTCAAGGTAGCTGGAGTATCACAAGGTAGGCCGGTCCTTAAGCTCACCTTGTGTTATACTGGACACTAATGGGAGCCAAAGATGTACTGAGGACATGAGATTTGGGCCATTTGCCTATAGACTTCTACACAACCAGACTTCGATTTGCAACCAGAGAAGCTGCCCCCTGCTGGCCAGATTTAAGGACCTTTTCATAGCTGAAAGCTTTGTCCATCTTTTATACACAGTCTATAGAACTGACACATGCTTTTCTTCTGTTTTTCCTTTCATGTCCTAGAAACATTCCCTTCATGTTTCCGCAGAAGCATAAATTTGTAGTAGAGTGCCGGGGCAGCAAGAAGAAGCACACGTTCATCACGGAGAGGTCAAAGATAGCCAAATACCTTTGTAACCTTTGTTCAGTGCAGCACAAGTTTAACAATGAGATGAACTCCCGCCAGCTAAGCCACAGTCTGGTGTCAGGTTAGTTACTGTGATGTTACTCTGTCTGAGTGAAAAGACAACAGTAAACCCTACCCTGCTGTCTAAATACTAAAGATAACTTCTGCCTCTCTGTTCTCCAGAGGAGAACATTGTGCAGTATGCAGCGGTGTGCCGTGCTCAGAGCACCCAGCTCAAGTCCTTCTCGTGTTCTGAGACCCCTCAGGATGACAGTGGTCTGACCACGCCTCAAAATGAGTCCATGACCAAGCTGTATGATGATGTCACAGCCAGGATCGAGGCCCGCATAAAACAGCAACGCCTCAGTGAGCAGAGGTACTTTGTTGTCCAGCAGTTTTTACAATACTGAAAATGTCATTCACAGATAAACCAAATCATTATGACCACCTAAGTAACACTGATTGTCTTGTAACATCTGTGCATTTCAAGGTGTAGGATACACACCAATCAAGCAAAACATTATGACCACTGACTGGTGAAGTGGATAACACTGATTATCTCTTCATCGTGGCACCTGTTAGTGGGTGGGATATCTTAGGGAGCAAGTAAACATTTTGTCCTCAAAGCTGATGTGTTGGGCAAGCGTAAGGATTTGAGCGAGTTGGTTTTTTTGTTTGTTTTTAAGCCTGTCATGTCTGGCAGATCTTGCAAACAGAACTGTGATCTGAATGCGTTGTTGTGCCAAATATCTTTGCTATTTCAAGGTGAGTTCTATAGGTTCTCTATAGGCTTCTCTTGTTAGTTTGTGACCTTTTATTTTATTTATTTTTAACATACTGTGTGACAAATTTTGCCAGAGCTGACAGGCTTAGGAAAAAGAAAAGAAAAGAAAAACGAAGAGAGAAAGAGAAAGGGGAAAAAAAGAGAATAGAGAGAAAAGAAAAATAGGAAAGAGCACAAGTAAATAAACCAAATAATCACTTGTTAAACATAAAAGATACTGACAATACTTGCAAAATTAAAAATTGTGTGGGGAAATGTATTTACCAATGAGGGCAGAACGCCGCAGCTCTCCCATCAGAAGCTAGAGGCAGGCAAAGAGAACCCCAGGAAGCCCAGGCCACCAGCAGCCCATCAAGACCTACGAAGACCCGCGGCCACTCATTCCAAAGA
>JASGAU010378270.1:0-14799 GCA_030220045.1 Australoheros facetus
GTTATTACAGTTCAAAGTTGAATGAAGCTAAAGAGGATTTTAAGCTTTCCCCATTCATTTTCAATGGAGCAAAAAAAAAAAAATCATAAAAAGCTTAATATTTCAAAAACTATAAAAGTTATAAATACCAAAAGTAATAGCATAAATGTCCTGAAGAGGCTGAAAGATTTGATACCAGAACGGTTTCTGTAGCTTAAACGGTTCTTAAGTTTTTAACGACCGAAGGTTTTTGGAGTACAAGAACAATACTGTGAATGCTTTGCAGCATTCACAGTAATTTACGGGCACTGCGGTGGCTCAGTGGGTGAGCAGGCGACCATGTACGCCTCATGGCTATGGTGCAGCCCAGGTTTGCATGTGACCCATGGCCCTTTGGTGCTGTCTATCGCCAGTGTTTGCTATCCAATAAAGGCAAGAAGGTCAAAAAAACCCCCACAAAATGTATTGTCAGCTGTAACCTAAAAAGTAGCAGTAATTGAACCCACCGTTCACATTGTTAGGTACACCTGTTCAATTGCTCTTTGATGCAGATGTCTAATTAGCCAATTGTGTAGCAGCAGCAGCTCAGTGCATTTAGGTATGCACACATGGTCAAGGTGACCTGCTGGGGAAGAGAGGTTATTAAAGTGACTTTGAATGTGGCGTGGTTGTTGGTTCCAGATGGGCTGGTCTATTTCAGAAACTGTCGATCAACTGGGATTTTCCCACACAGCTGTCTCTACATAAGTATTGTTGCTGACCATGTCCATCCCTTTATGACCACAGTCGTACTCATCTGTGCTACAAAGAATTAAACCGGTTCTAATTGCAAAAGGGAGTCCATCCCAGAAATAATGAGGTGTACCATGAGTGCGTGTTGAGGCGTTTCTTTTACAAAGAAATAGTTACAGCTCCAAAAATACTGTTTACCACACATGCAGATTAATTAATTTTGCTCATTAGGTAGATGAAAGTACTGTATGCATGAGCAGACATGATATTTTTCCATTTAACAGCCAAACTATACCCACTGTGTTAACTCTTAATGTCTGAATAGGTTAAACAAATATTAGGGCCCTGAAAGTATTTACGCATAAGGTTTGACTTTTTAGAGGAAACTCCTCTCTTCCTCTCTCTGGGAATGTGACCACAGGGAACATAACCTCCTCCCTTCAGTGCGGTGTAGCTTATGTATAGGTTTGTGTGTATATGTGAGACATCCATAAAGACTGAGGGGATGATTTCCTCTCGTCTGTAAGCACAGTTTCTCTCCCATGACCAGCCTCTCTACCTGGAGACCTCTCTGTCATTTTACCTGCCTGCAGTTTTCTGTTTGTTTCTGTCTCGAGTCTTCTGGCTCTGCTTTCAGAGCTGGACCTAAACTTAATGTGGTGTGTTTGACTATATGCTGTTTCTTGCATTACATGAGCAGTGATACACAAAAAGTGTATGCTTCATCATTTTAATGGGTGCCTATTGAATGAGTGCTGTCTCACCTACACTTTAGTGTTAGTGGATTAATTTAGAAGTGCACAGCGAACACCTTCATCACAGGTGCCTGGTTATATGCTGTCGGGTCATAAGAAGCAGATCCTCAGCTGCCTATGATAGATTTAGTAGTGTACAATACCGTCCCTTATTTTGAAACTTCAATTGCTGCTAACAAGCTAGCCCAGACCTTTCTCACCCATATTTCTCTTAGAGCAGGCTGACCTGGTTGCTGCCTCACAGCTGCCTCTAGTGTGACTCTCGAATGGACTCCATTAATTGTTCTGGACAGAGAGGGTAAAGTTGGTCCCCTTTCTGCTCTGGAGAGCTTGAAGGCCACTCAAACAATAACTCGTAGCAGGTGGATAACAGGTTCATGTACCACTATGCTGCGTTCACAAAGACTGCAGAGCAGAAAAACTACTACCATTGCCAGCTGCAGTCCAGGACAGTGGAATTGCTTGCCCCAGACGAACTCCAAAAGGACATTTAAAAGCAGCATGCCAACCATCTCAGAGCTGGAGGGTTATGAGACTAATTACAATCCTACAGACACAGAAATTCTGAAAGCCCATCTGGGACCAACCATCCATTCATCTTATTGTCTGTGGAGCACCTGGACTTCCACTTACATGGGGTCTGGTTGACCCCTTTACTTTTGTTTTTCTATGATTCCTTTATAGACTCATTCATAGATCCGTCCCCTGTTAAAATGGCACCTTGCCTATACTACTGCGGACAAAGGCCTAGCTATTCACACAAATATACATGCACACAGGGTCAGAGATAAATGGTGTCATTAAATAGGGGTGGTGAAGACTTCCTGGCCTCTCCTAGATAAAACATACTCACCCCTGAGAGTGTGAGTGTGTGCCTGTTCATATACGTCACTATTTTGGATACACTCAGCAGACTGTGTTTCAGTATTCATACATTTTACCATATCTCTTACACACAATGCTGGCCATCCATCACATCAGTGAACAGACCATTTAGAGTTGGTGTTGAAAGACAGGCTGAGAGAGACGGGCTGTGTGAGTGTTTAGTGAAACAACTCGAGCAGAAAGCTTACACAATTCACTTACAGAGACAAAAAAGTTTTAAACGATTCAGAAAATTTTGGTGCTGCATGTTTAGTTCTAATCAGTACTTTTGTTTGTGCTGTGTTAATGTGCAGGTTATGCATTAGCATATAGTGTAAACCCCTGTGGCTGTATTGTTTGCGTTCGTGACTGGTGATAATGTATTTTTATGTAAATATTCCAGTCAATCACTCAAGGTGAGCACATCATTCTTGTCTATAGACGCTGCAATCTCAACATAAAGTTTCCCAGTAAAAAGTCTGACTTTTACATACACAAAATGAATGTTTAGCTGGACTCTTTCAGATTAATTAAATTCAGCTCAGTTCAATTTTTTTATATAGTGGCAGTTCACAACAATATCCATCTCTAAGATTTCCATGGCCTTCACACAGCTTTTACCATAGGCTTGAGTATCTAGGGTAATCACTGATAGGCTTGACAACATTTAATAGTCAAAAAAGAAACAATCAATCATGCATCAATGCTGTCAACTGCAACTTAACAGTGATTTGATTTTACTTCTCCTAGCATCTCTGTATCATTTCCAGCTGTGGTGCTGTTATACTGCTGCAGTGTTCATTCATTGTTTTTTTAATGACCTGCTTTAAAACTGTCACAAAGATGCTGTACAATGGGAGTTTGAACAATATTTAGTTTAGCTGTTTTCCTACTTTACCCACAGAGACTTGAGTAAATGATCACCACCTCATTAGATGATCTGTGTTCTTGCAGTATGAAACCTGCCGATGTTTGGGTGTTTGAAGAAATGAAAGTAGTTATAAATGCAGTATAGCGACTGGACTTGAAATCACATCTATATACGTGACCATATGAAGCACTGCACACGTTAGCCACAGGAAAGTGTATCACACAGGTTGAGAGTGAGATCAGCTGCAGAGCTACCCCCAGCTCTCACTATCCATCTCCATCTGTGTGTGTGATGGCAGATTCATGTATTCCACAGCACATACGTGTTTCTTATTTATCTTAAACACACACGCAAAGCAGGGAGGTTTCCACATTTTCTTCTCAGCTGTTTAGGATTCAAGGTTTTCAGGGTGCAGATCACACTTATAAACACGTGAAAAATATAAAATGTATGACACGGGCTTGATTTTTATACAACACGTATCTGGCTTCTGTCAACTTCTGACATCACTAATAGGACTCTATTGAAGTGTGTAACAAAAAAAAATAAACAGAAATATACATTCATCCAACCCATCATGTGTGTTTAATACATGCGTGTATCAAAGAAGACCACCAAGTCAGATTGCTGACGTATTTCCAAACCTGTAGTCCTGGAAGTAATGTAATGACTGCATCATAAAGCTGTAGTACTGGTATAAAGAAGAGGAAATTAAATAAAGAAGGAAATCTTTAAAAAAAAAATGTATATAACCTGTGATATAGAAGAACTGTGTTAAAGGGTTCACAATTCAAAGTGTCATCTGGAGGTTTCTGGTAAACTTAGAAAAAGTTAAGTTTACATCGATGTGTTTATTACTAAAAAATAATTGATTATATCCTTTATCCTTGAAGAAATATTTCTCTTCCCATAAAACACACTCAAAAGATTTTGTTGTTTGTTTTTTTAGAATTTAGCATTGTTTAGCCAGCCCTTATGCAAAAGCACAAGATAAACAAAACAGGAACCTACACATACAAAAAGAGAAGTCAACATGCTAGGGGGAACCTTCAGTTGAATTTCTGAACTAACTAACATTACAGTAAAATTACTGACTTTCTGTCTTTGTATGTGTGCACTGATCAGCAGATATTTGTCAGTAAGAAGAATTCTATCAGCTGGACTAATGGAGGTAGAAAGTGTTTAAAGAAACATTTCCTCTTCTTTTTAATGAGTTAATGCAATAGCCCTGTGAAACTGAAAAAAAGAAAAGAAAACCAGCACCTGCGTTTAACATAACCAGCCCCAGCCCTCCGACACACACACATAAATTACAGTCAGTGTGATCGCACAAAGAGTCCCAGTGTGTCTTTGTTAATTGGAGGGCAGAGAGTTACTGATGAGTAAAGCTGCACGTAGATGCCTGTCTGTGTACCAGCACCACACACACACACACACACACACACACACACTAACCCATGAGGCAGGCTTCTAAAGCTTTATGCAGCTGGATTAGAGACTGTGTGCAGAAGTGGAATGACTTGTCATCTACAGTTTTGTAATACAGCAACACTGAATTAGTTACAAAGCAGTTTGAGGGTAATTATTAATTACTGCCATGTTTCTCTTTCTCTAATGAAAGATTATTTGGGCTATCAAACATTAGTGATGTTTCTGTCAGAAATCATGGTATGGAAATATGAAAAAGTTGGCACAGTTTTTATTGTTTCATTCTTGAACATTTACTTAGTAGAAGACAAAAATAAAGACAAATGAGACAAAGGTGTTATTGAGTTGAATTAGCAGTCACACCCTTAGTAATAAAAATTGCAAATAATTACTAACTTAACCTCTCAGTGAAAATAACCTTTTCTCACTTCTTAAATGGATAATTGCAGAAGCTCATTCCCATTGTGTTTGCTCCCATTCACACAAATAACATTCACACTCTGAGCTGGTGGCAGGCTGCTGAATTGATAGAGGGAGAACAAACAGAGAGTTGTTTGCTTTCGAAAAGTGTCACAACCTTTATTCATCTTCACAGCCCACCACGCACGCACACACACACACACACACACACACACACACACACATTTTTACCACTGTTCAGACACTGCTTGGTTTTTTGAGTTCTCACATGGACACACATTCACTCAAATATCTCATAAGTCTTATTCTGTACACACACTCACACGCACACATACAAAGACGGCAGTATTCTCTCGCACATTCACACACAGCCATAACTCAGACTCTCCTCACACGTGCAGACAAGACTACACGCTTTTCTGCTGTTGACACTCACTCACTCATCCACACACACACTCCGGCAAGAAGTGTGTCTGATAAGGTGTGTCACGAGGCTGTGTTATCTGTTGTGTCCGCGCTGCCTTTAACACCTCTTTCTGTCCTCCCATAGTAAAAATATCCCTGCAGGAGTCTTCAAGAAACTCTTGTTAAACACGCTAATGTTTCATGACCATAATATCAGGAATTTCTAAATGTCTGAAGTCAGTAAAACTACAAACAGCAACAATAACTGATCCGTAACATCATAAAGCTGCAGTTTTGGTGAAATGATCACTCTTATTCTGTTTAATCTCTGTTTAATCTTAGGTCTCATTTGTTCTTCTTTTGGTCTTATTTAGCCATTTATGTGAACGTGTGTGTGTGTTGTTTTTTTGGGTGTTGCCACTATACCAGTCATATAATGTCAGCTGATGTATAAAATGAATAAAGAAAAAAGTCCTTAATAAACTGTGACACAGCAGCCGGCAAAACTGATTGATGTGTTTTGTAACTACGTTGGAGTCTGAACTTTCTTGGGGTGGGAGTTTTTTTTTTTGCTTGTTCTATTTCAAGAGCTGTGGCTTGAGTGTAAACACAATCGCTAGTAAGTCATAATGAGTGCTATGCTTTGCTACTCTATATGTGTGAACAGGGAGATAAGCCATAGGACAAAGTGTTGACCTATTTTTTTTTTCTATATTCCCTACACCATACACCACGCTGAGTTCACACAGCCTTTACAGTCATTTGTCGCAGTTTGTCATTTTAAAAGTGACAGTTATCTAATGTGTAAAAGAGGGACCAACAAATAGATTACAGTTTCAGACTATATAAAATCTAATTCGAGGTTAGATTTGATCCTAAACCAAAAGAACCTGTTGAACTTCAAACTAGATGTTTTGAAAAGATCGCTTGGCTCCACATCACCGTCTGTCTGCTCACCTGTGATGCGTACTCTGCTGCATTTGCTGTAAATGATAAAGTCAGAGCTTCTCTGCTCGACAAACTGTTTAATCGTACCATTTCAAAATCACTGCAAAGCCTAATTTATTGTCACCTAATTGAGTACTGCATGTTGAAACTGTGAAGGTCACTGTTTCTGCTGGCACTTGAGGTGCACTGGACTTGTGTCCGTGTTCTCCTGAACTATCAGCGTTACCATTCAGTAAAAAAAAAAAACCTGCATCACTCCTGGTATGGGAATAGAAGAAATTGAAACTGGAAGCAAAATGATTTTTGAGTTTTCTCTCAAAGTTTGAGAGAAGAAAAAGGTCTTATCTTTTCTAAACTGTTGCATCCTCCCGCTCTACAATCTGGGAATCTTCTGAGCTCCTGCAGTGATATATCTTTGAAATAGCACTTAAATTCTACCTGCTTGTGCACTCGTGTCTCCCTCCCAGTCGTGACACCAAAGTCAGGCATGCATCAGCAGTTGTGGTGGCGCTTTTGGATGAGGACAATGCCGAGCATAAATGGTCCATTTTTCTGCTGTATGTTTTGTAAAAAGAATTTTTAATTTTGGCACATAACTGTCGCCATAAATTAGATAGATTGATAAGTTATTCTGGATCAAATTGTTATCTTTTTGGCCATATTAACCAGCTCTGTGATGGGCCATTGAGTAAAAGGGCTCAGATACCCCACACAGCGCACACAGTGTTTATGCGAGGAGGCTAAAATTAAAGCTAACGTTAAATTACAGATCAACGTCACTCTTCATTTGAAAACCAAAGTATGTCTCTGTCCAAGTTTTTGCTCTGCTACATTAACAAATTGCCAATGAGTCATTTTCGGTGTGTGGTCAGCTGTACTGTGTGCCAGCCGAAATAGGGTTGACAGTCTGTGTTTGTTCCCACAATTCCACGCACTTCCTGTTTCCTGTTTAGCTCCCAACCTTATCTCAAACTATAAATTTAGTACTCTGCGTGAGACCGCGTGTATTTAGGCCTCCGCCTCCCTTGATTAGATTAGCCAGGGTTAAAATAAATTAGCCTAACAGTGCAAACAATGAGCTCACTAGCACACAGCTTTTGGCTCGTCTGTGTGATCTTGTGTTCAACTTATTTAAGGAATAGTGAGTGTGTTGTGCAGTTCTTTGTAGTCTCCCTGATGGCTTTTTTTGGTATGTTTGAATCTATGTGAGGTGTTGTAAAATGATAGGATGCACCACTGGTTTGTTATGATGAGTATCCTCAGGCCCAAAGAGGACCGGCTGACAGCCAGACACTTCCCTCTGCAATTAGACTACACTGGCCACAACACAAAACCCACACACCCTGGATACGTACTGCAGTTTTTTGTTTTTTTTTAACTAAATCCTCACTTGTAGTATAAATACACTGCCACACACAAACATGGATAATTATCTGAAGTCTGAATTTTGCCCGTTAGACTTTGTTTCTTAATTCGAGTGCAGCTTCACTTTCTGGATAAGATCATACTTTTTATTTGTTGAGAACAGCTTCTCTGAAAAGACTAAATCCTACAAGTACTCATAACATATGTCAGGCTTTGGATGCACCAACAGTATTTATTCATTGGATCAAGTCACTACTTGTTTTGTTGGCTTTTCAAAAAATATGGAACCGTTCCGGCCCTGTCCTTTAACGTCCAAGTTTGCAGCTAGAGTTGTGCAGCAGGAGATTAAAATGCAGATGTCATGATTCTGCAAAATCAATAAGATACCAAGTAAATACAGGGTCAATAATCTCAATACAGAGATACTGATGCTTTTAACTTATGTAGAGGAGAGCAGTGTGTCATGATTTATGAGGCGAACGCATCAATCTAAATGCACTTTAATGACCACTAAATAACTGTGATTTTGGCTTTTCACTGTTAATTTGTTAACACAACCTAATACAGGTTTCACAGTTTTTCACATTTTGAAACAGTTTTTTTTTT
Source organism: Australoheros facetus (assembly GCA_030220045.1). Taxonomy (NCBI): domain Eukaryota; kingdom Metazoa; phylum Chordata; class Actinopteri; order Cichliformes; family Cichlidae; genus Australoheros; species Australoheros facetus. The sequence goes on from JASGAU010378270.1 coordinate 8,374, forward strand.
TTTTTTTTTGGAAACCTGGATTTTAAATATGTTTGGCTGGAAAGCACTTCAGGTCAGCTTCAATTTTTTTCAAATGTGCATGTAAATTAAATTGTCTTGACTTGACTTAACACAATTGGGGTGTTATATTCAGATATTTTGAGGTAATTTCTTTTTCAGTTCCAGTAAAATAATTATTTTAACATGTTTCGATGGGTTGAATATATTATTTGAATGTCTGAATATAATCTCTAGGTAATCAGCTAAAGTAACAACTGTGATGACCAATAACACTTTGAAAATTAACATGAGTCATGAATGAAACATTATTTTCACCACTGTATGAGCTACCTGGTTATACTCTGCCTCTGTGCCGGGGTCTGGGTCTGCCTGAGGGATTTTCTTCTTCTTCTCTTTGTTTTTCTTCACTCTGAGTTTTCTTTTTTGTGGCTTTTTATGTTTTCATATAAATTAGCGGTGTTGCCACAGTAGCAAATAGACTTCATACAGACGTCGGAGTTTGCGATTTTTTCACTTGTTTTCATAAAATCCCTTCACAGGGTGCTCCTCTTTCTCTTTGCCATTGTGCTCTCTCTCACAAAGTTCACACCCACATGTCCCAGTGACACATGAACTGGGGTCTCCTGGCTGTTAACCCTGGAAATTATGCAACCACCACTCTTCCAACCACTGCACAAGGATTTTGCACTTCTTTAAGACATGGCTGTTATCTCTCAGTGGCCGATGTAGCTGTGGCCAGAGCAGTTTATTATATTAGGTAATTAGGTCCTTTGAACACAGCAGGAACACCAGTATCTATTAACAAATAACCATTAATAACGTCATGCAAGGTACTTTTTATTTTTTTGCCTAAACATAAACTATTACTGCCTTCTGCCATGCAGTAAAGTGTTTTTGTAGATGTGTTTGAAGTGTTTTGTAAAACATGAACATGATCTTCAGATTTAAAAATTGCCATCATAAAATTTCACTGTGCAACAGCAGCATAACTGTGAATTTCCCAGGTGTGTGCTTACGTTTGTGCTGACAAATGCATACTTTAGTCAAATGTGTATTTTTCTGCAGGTGCATGCATGTATGGATCTGAATGTGTGAGTTGTATTCGTTAGATTTGGCCTGGTTAGTTTGCACATGGTGTATGTGTGCACTTGTGGAATGCAGATTTCCACCAGAGCCCAGATTTACTGGCGGAAACTCACTGCCAAGAGCAGGAGTGGTCAGATTAATCACTTGTCTGTGTGTTTACAGTTGCAGCCATTGTAGAGGTTGCCCTTAGACGCAAAACTGCTCTGAGAAAAATTTATGTTTCTATGAGGTTTTAATTCATCTTTCATGAATGTTTTACATTCAGTCTAAATTTGTATATTTTCATTTGACTCACAATTTATGACAGAATATTGATTTTAGCTGCTTTTTTGAAAGGTTCTCACTTTACTTTGTGACATAGTTTCTATATCTTTATAATGTCCTGCATGTGTAATAAGTAGTGCTTTATTTGTCCAGTATTTTTCCATCCTCTAACCAAATATTTTGATGTAAATCAATTTGTGAGGCAGTCAGAAGTCAAAAAGGACACAGTGGTGCGCAAGCATTGAACTGGAGTCTTGTCCATCCTGCCATGTTATGTCAGGGAGGATCTAATGAGTCACAAGTTCATTGTGCAGTATAACAACATACCCAGACATGCAGTGCATTTTCATGACATTATCACATTACCTTTAATGCCTGAATCTTTTGCACACTCCTGTTTATAATGATGAGGAGGAGGAGGAGGAGGGAGGGCAGATATGCTAATGGGCTCTTTTTAGAAAGGACACTGAAGTTGATACATCTTGCAAAGATTCATGAAAAAAAAATTCATAGTCTGTCTTGTGTGTGTCGTGTGTGTGTGTGTTGTGTGTGTGTACGTGCACACACATGCACATTGATGAGCAGTATATTTCGCTGGGTCACTTAAACACGCACCCACCCACAGTCACACCTGTGGTAACAGGAAATTTGATGAGTTTGCCAAAGATGTGGAGATTGTAAACTCACTGTTTGCCCTTCTCTCTCTTTCTGTCTCATTTTCAGTATTTTTATTCCAGTCTTTTCCTTTCACTTCTGTTTCTCATTTTTCTTTTTCTGCTGATTTCTTTTCTCAAACTGGTCTCAGATGAGAGAGGCTGCTAAACAAGAAATAAGTCACTAAATTCCTTAAATATTTGTTTCATTCAAGTGCTGTGAAACTTAAATTTGATTACTTTTTTAAGTTGCAGCACAATGATATTTTATATATATATATATATATATATATAAAATATACTTTTGCACAGACAGGGTTGTGCATTGGGGGGTTTTGGAGTGGGGCTGCAGATCTACTACAACAGTGATTTAAGTGCAAAAATTAGGTAATAATGTACCGTTTAATAATTACCTCCATACATCCATTTCAAGGGTAAACCAGAAACATATGATGCAGCTCATCTCAACTGTTATGCATGTTAAGAAAAATCAGACACTGTATATACATAACTCAAATGCATATTTGTAAAATCTGTTTTTCACGACTTTTCTGTTCAAGGTTTTATCTGCAGAGTGACAGAAGCATGCCTGATGTCTCAGTGTGCAGCAGTAGGTTACAAAGGTTGCTCTCTCCCAAAGAATAAGATCTGAGATGTTTGACCTTCACCTCTTTAATGCTTCTGAACTTGACTAAAAGTCTGTGGTAATTAATTATAAATAGCCAATTTAATTTCAGTTATTGCATTTACAGTCAGCTGTAATGTTCCTGCTTGTGTTTACAGTTTGGCTCAGGTTCACAGCAGTGGCCATGTTGTTGGCTGTTTTGAACTGTGATTACAGGGCTGCAGCAACAATTTACATACAACTGAGAGTTTACTGGTGTGGGGGAAGATAGGAGAGAGAGCGAGAGAGCAATGAGAGGAAGCAGGAGGGGAGAAGGAGGAGGGAACTGAAAATGAAGCGTGAAAGTAAAGAGAGAGCAAAGTTACTGTGTGATTATACAGTAGAAGATGTTTACTACCTGTGTGTTCATGTTTGTGTGTAAACGTGTTTGTAGCCTCCACACCACCTCCATCGTGATGGATGGAAGAAGGGAAGGAATAAAAAAGAAGGAAAGGAAGAAGGGAAGGAAAGACAAAGTGCCCGTCTCATTTAAAAACTTTGTTGTGTTAGTGCAGCACGTTGAAAATGTTAGAATAATGATTAATTTTTTTCTTCTGTTGTGTGTGTGTGTGTGTGTGTGTGTCTCTCTACGGTAAAATGTCATTAATATAAGTGAGTGCCTCTGAAATTATATTAAGCATACCTTGAAGTATGTTTGTGGAATTAATCTGGTGTGTTTGTGTGTTTATGAAAGAGCTCCATGTATTTCTTCTATGAATCCTTTCCACCGGTTAATTCCCTGGAATAAAGTGTGTTTGCAGTAAATTTGGTGTGTTTGCGCGCGTGTGGGTGTGTGTGTAATATGTGTGGTTTACTAATGTTGGGTAAATCAGTCAGACATAATTTTGGCAACCATTCTACCACACAGAAATGCACACAAACACAGAGTGTGAGGGATCCCTGAACAGTTTGCACTCACACTGTCAGTCTGTCATTTATTATGTTTCGTTTGGCTTTTTAGAACTGAAAACCGTGGAAAAATATTAAATTATCATGCAATAGAACGAAAACAAGTTTCTTTAACATGTGTCATATTTTGAGGCAGCGCATAGTTCGTCTTGTGGACACTAATTTCAATTGAATTAAATTTTTTTCCTTTTGTTAATAAGCACAATGTTTGATTAAATATTGGGTAACACGTTGTGTTTCTGTACGATTTGCAGTTTATTTACTATTAGACACAACCAGCTAAGTGTGCAATAGTGTGAATTATGTCTACAAGCAAACATCCAGTTCAAGAGTGTTTTCTTTAAAGTGAATTCTTATGGTTTCATAGTCCAATAAGAATATGGTTTATATAGAAGAGAACAATTTTAAAAAAGGACAGAAAATAGCAACAAATCTGTTGCTTTATTGACTGAAATTAGAAGTCTGTACCATTTTTTAATTCAGATGTTAACTCACACAAAGCAGTCAAGAAGAAGGTGGGACAAATGAAGTGAAAAAAAGATGAATGGGTGATGTAAAAGAAAATACAAAATGGAAAAATGGGAGTAAAGGGGGGGAGGCTTAGATGGAGGAGAGAAAGAAACGATGGATTGATTTTAAAAAAGAAAATGTGGCAAAGAAAAGATGAAAGGAGATGAAGGAGAACTCAAAGGGTGAAGAGTAGAGAGTGAAGGAGGAAAGGAGATGTAAGGGTAGGAGGAACAAGGAAGGAAGCTGAAAAGAATTGATGAAAGTTGGCAGAAATCTTTGGAGAATAGTTTTGAACAGTGATTAAAGTGGAAAAAAGAGGTCATGATTAACAGTTTTTTGTTAGTTATTAGTTTAATTAACAGAGTATAAACAAATTCTGGGAGACATTTATCAACAGATGTATGAATATTGTTTCTAATGGCTTATAGCTGCGGCAAATATGGAACTTCTCATGCAGATCCATGCAAGACTCTGTGCAGACCTCTGTGTTTCCTCCATCTTACTGTATGTCTAGCTCGATCATTTTACATGATTTTACAGCAGGTGATCCATTTTGGCTTAAAGGCTGACTATGAGCACAAATACAACATCTCCATTGCTGTTGAGGATCATGTGATATGCTTCAATGTACCAACATGGACCTTGTTGTGAGACTGTGTTTTGAAGTTCTGTTTCCAGGGACAATAATACATTTCTCTTTTTATTGAAATTGCCTGATTTTATGGTAGTATTTTTTTTACTTATGACTGACTGTTCATGATGTCACAGTTTACCCACTTCAGTGGTGTGTGTGGTATATGTGTAATACTTTTCCATTGCTGTATTTTATTGTGTGTAAATGTGTGTATGGAAGACTCTTTCAGTATTTAATTTGTAGGCACTCCAGTGGTTTTGTGTACATGTTGTAAAGTCTACCTGTATATACACTGTGGTGTCCCTCAGATCCTCAGGGGTCTTTCAGCTTGGTTTGGAGGTTGAGGAAGAGGGTGTCTGTGTGCAGGGATTCCCCAGCAGGGTGCTCTGTCTGTGGTGAGGCAGCCTGGGTGTTGCCCCTTCCTCCTTCCACTTTGCATGAGTGACAAGAAAAACACCCAGCGCCCTGAAATATGAAAAGGTCTCAAAATATCTGCAAATATTTTCATAATTTGCTTCAGGAGCAGCCAAGGTCACAGCCATGCTGGTTCTGCGCTTTCCATTTATGTTTCACATGGTGGGAGTTTCACCATGCTGTCATCCAGGAGAGAGTGAGTGTGGGGGCACTGGCCGGATAAGCTGCAAATTTAACATCTGTGAGGTGAAATATAAGAAATACAAGGCTTCTTAGTGGGTTCATGCCCATGTCACAGACCACCAAAGAAACTGAAGGAGATACTGAAATCAGCCACCGTGGATATATGCTGTCAGATGAAACTTGATACCTATTCTTGGCACCTCTCCCTTTGTTATCACTTGCAATATTGCAAAACTGTAAGCAGGAAACAAAGGCATCAATATTTGATTTTTCAAAATTGTTCAGAGATCAACATCTTTGTGACCTCTCATGCACCCCATTCAATGAGATATCTCAGAAATGCCTCGAGGGAATTTTATAACATCTGGCACAAACATCCACTTGTACTCAAGGATGAATTTTTTAGAATTCGGTAGTCAAAAGTAAAGATTGCAAAGGACAAACCTTTTTGTCCGTAACTTAAGCATTCATGTACTTGTGAAATAAAATCGCCCGGATGTATAATAGCTTCAGTGTGATCACCATTATGTTCTAAATAAAGAAAAAAGTCCTGGAATTATTTTCACCATAACTCAGGAGCAGAAAGGGAAGTTGTGATCGTGCAGATCTTCTGCACTGCAGGTTTGAAGATTTGTGCAAAGCATCCAAAGCATCCGTTACTCTAACAACCGTATGAACCCATACAAATAATTCAACAGTTTTTTTCTCAGTAATATAATACATATTCTGTAGAGAGATAACTGTAGAGAAGAACAGCAGTTTTAATAAAGTCAAGTCAAATCAGTTTTATTTAGAGATCTTTCTATCATAAATCAAAATTTGCCTCAAGACACTTCTCCCATTACCAGGCAATACTGAAAAAAAAAGATATATGCTACCACTTGACTGGCTTGAGCAGGCATACAGCTGCAAGGCTGTAATTATAGTTTTAGTGTTGGTATCAGTAACATTAAACATCTCTGTCACTTGGATATACCTGTTGAGAAATCCAATAGACTGCTTTAAAGCAAGAAATAAATATAACAAAACAAACAAGAAACTTTGATACAGGGTTATTGTTTCAGGCTTTCAGCGTTTCTGTTGATGCCAAATAGTTGGGATGGATGTCT
>JASGAU010378272.1:0-13813 GCA_030220045.1 Australoheros facetus
CCCCCCCCGCCGCAAATTACGCGCATGCGCGCAAGAGAATATACAGTACTGTGCAAAATTTCATTTATTTACATTCTGCTGGGAAGATAGGATATAGGTGCAGCGATGTATTGAAGCATGTGCAAACACATTAAAATACAGTATATAGTGCTAAAACAGAGTTTGTGCATTTCTAACAAGCTTGAAAATCAATATCTGGAATGACCACCTTTATTCTTCAACACAGCCTGAACAGGAATAGTTCTTCAAGATACTTGAAGGGCATTCAAAGCTCTTCTCTAGATGTTGGCTATCTTTTGTTTCATTCTCAGTCAGGTTGATCCCACACTGCTTCAATAATATTGAGGTCCGGGCTCTGGGGAGGCCAATCCATGACTGATAGTGTTCCACTGTGTCTTTTTCTATTCACATATGTTTTTACTGCATTGGCAGTGTGTTTGGGATGATGCATTGCATGATGGATCAAAATCTGATGGTACTTTTCTGAGTTCATAATTCCATCAGATTTTGACAATATCCCCAACACCGCCAGCTGAAATGCAGCTCCAAACCATAATGAAGCGTCCACCATGTTTTACAGATGGCTGTAGATGCTCAGTGTTGTACCTCTTGCCTGATTTTCTCTGTACATATTAACAAAAATTTGAGCCAGAATTTTCAAATTTGGATTCATCACTCCATAAAAACTGTTGCCACTCATTTTCAATCCAGTTCATGTGTAATTTGGCATACATCAGCCTTTTCGCTCTGTTTCTCTTCCTTAAGAATGGCTTCTTGACAGCCATCCTTATGATGAGGCTTTAGCTGAAGGGCCAAATGCATTATTCAGGTCCTTTGCTGTAGATGTTGTTGGTGCGAAAATACTATTTTATGTCTGTCAAACTCTTTGGCATTTTGTCATATATTCAACTAAAGAAATGGGAACAAATTATGTGTTTTTACAACAGGCTGCTAATAGTTTGGTGCCTTCTGTATGCTTGAATTATTCATAGGTCAGTGTTAAGTGGCCTAACAAACAAAAAATATTCATCTGAAAATGGACAGGTACAAGGACTGGAAAAATGACATGAAAGTCTGGCTCTTCAGAAGCAAAATATGAAGAAATGAGTGGTGGCTCAAGACTTTTGCACAGTACTTTAGTAATATGACAATGAACAAAAAGTGTATTGCAAGATGTGTGTTGTTTTGTTTTGTTTTTCTTTCTTTTTGGGGTGGAGCTGTGATATTTAAATGCATGTGTGCCCCGCAGAGAATGTTAATCTTTATTGGTTTTTATTTCAGGTTCCTTTACCTGCGTGGCTTCCAACCCAGCCGGAGAGGCCCAGCAGACAGTGGATCTGGTCATTACTAAACTCCCTCATATCACCAATAACACAGTGGCAGAGCAGGAGCCTGACCCCGGCTCATCAGATATCGCCACAGTGACCAAGACGGGGGCAGAGGCAGGAGGGGTACCGCTGGGGAATGCAAAGACAAACCAGGAGAAGAAAGTAGTAATTGCTGAGGCCACCTCGACCTCAGCCCTGGTCAAGTTCAATTTCCACAGGAGTATTCCTGGAATCCGCATGTTTCAGATCCAATATAATGGAACTTATGACGATTCACTGGTATACAGGTGAGCAGAAGTGCACAACCTGAATAAAAGAGAGCACCAAATAATTATTCTGTAGAAGAAAATGCTCCTTTTCTTACCGTGCAACAAACTTTAAAGCTGAATCCAAATATATGCATGTATTCTGTGGCCCTTGTTTTACCTTCACAGTGTTATTTGAATCCCTAAATCTTTGGATATTTAGTCATTAAGAAATGGACCTGGCTGTCAACATGATTATTTGTGGCGTCTATTAATCCTATCAGGATGATAGACTAATGCACTGTATCTGGCTTCTCGTTCTTCAACTCATAATCTCCCCTTGCTGGAGTGTGTCATTTATGATGTGCAAAAGCTTGATAATGCTTAATCAACAAAATCAAAACAGAATGTCAGCACTAAGCTGTGGACTCATAGGAAGATGAAAGACTAGTCTTCCACAGTTTTTTACAAAAAGCATCAGAGGCTTCACACATGCCCATCTGAAGGACTGGCGTACACAGAGTTCTTTCATCTCTGCACCCTTTCACTGCATATTTTGTGCTAATCACTGTGATATGATAGGATCATTGCACAAGACTCCTTTTGTGTGTGCGTACGTGTGTGTGTGTAAATGAACTTCAAAGTCGGTAACACATATGGTGTTTCAGCAGCGGCTACCGAATTAAAGAGACATTAAAGAGTCGTGTCCTGTCCTGTAATCCTGATGTTGTGAACAAACGGAGGATACCGAAAGCAACCTTTTATCCGTAATGATGTTTGAGAGAATAAATCAAATGTCACAAAAGATTAGGCCCAGACAGATCGTAAATAACCCCCTGAGAGATAAATGATTGTCATGTCATTTTTATCCCTACAAAACAATAAGCCTGATAATCTGATTTGCTCTGTCTCCTTTCATTCAACCCTCTCTAATCTAAAGTATGTCGGAACTCACAAAGCTTTTCCTCTTTTTTATAGGATGATACCCCCCACCAGTAAGAACATCTTAGTAAACAACCTAGCGGCTGGTACGCACTACGACTTGTGCGTGCTGGCCATCTACGACGACCAGGTGACCTCACTGACCGCCACTAGGGTGATAGGTTGCATCCACTTCACCACTGAGCCGCAGTACCTGAGATGCCATTTCATGCAGTCCCAGTTTCTCGGTGGTACCATTGTGGTTATCATCGGAGGGATTATCGTGGCCTCTGTGCTCGCTTTTATCATTTTCCTCATTGTGCGTTATCGGGTGTGTAACCATGGGGATGGAGATAAGGTCAGTTTGCAGTGATTCCTTGCGCTTTGTTCTTTTAATGATCATTATTTCTATTTTTATTGAAATGTGTGTGTAATAGATTTTGCTTTCATTTCTCTCTCTTCTTCTTCTCCCTGTCTCCTGTCAGGCGCTAGAGATGGGGGATATTAGGTCACTGAGCAGTGATGGACAGCTACAAGGCTGTGGGATTCCCAAGTCCCTCTCTAAGCAGGTTCTGCGGCCAGAGAAGAATGACAAGGACTGCCTCCGTGTTGCCCTGCCTCCCCCGGAGCCAGCCAAGCAGCGACCACCTGTCGTGGTAGCAACCACAAAACCTTCTGTCCCCGACTGCACGGTCTCTACCTCCGCCGGCAGTCACAGCTGGCACCCAGCCTCCCCAGGGGCTCCGAGACCCAAACGTCCGACCGCTCCGACAAAACCCTCAGAGGCTCGCCGAGCTGAAGCAGATGTCGAGCTCGACAACATGAACCGGAATAACTCGTCGGAAGTGAAAATGGCCACAGCCATCGCTCTCACTGTACCGGGCCAGCCGACCAAGTGGACTGCCGTTCCCAGGGGTCCGCGGCCCCAGCAGGCCGCTCGACATTACATGACTGTGCCCGCAGGAGGGGTGAGGGTGAACCGCAGGCACTCCTTTAATGCAGACTCATATGCAGAGCGCTGCTATGTGGCCTACCCAAAAACTGGGGCCAGTCTGCGCTCCAAACGCAGCCTGTCGATGAGCGGTGAGTTGCCGCAGCTCGAGAGCACAACAAATATTCGCCGGGCCAGGGACAAGCTCTCTAGGTCTGAGTGGCTTCTGGAGAGCACTTTATGATTTTGAAGTTTACTACCTGCGCTCTCTTGGATTGCTGGATTGGATTTGTGGCCCGTTGTGGAGCAGACAGGATTTTATGCCATGTTTTTTTTGAGCTTTTGCGCTCTTTATCGAGGGACCTGTAGGCTTCTCTCATATATCTGGGAGAAGGCAGGCGTACAGGGTGTATGGGAAATGTTTCACGTTTGTTTTCTACCTTATAACCTATCAAAGTCTTCTTTATAACGGAATTTGATCAAACTTTGATGAAAGGCACAACAATGTATAAATCAACTTCATGTACAAAAATGTTTAGTTGTGTGAGATACTGTATATCTCAGTACAACAATAAGTGTTCATGTGGTATTGAATGCAGTAAACCTGGACATACTGTATTATAACAGAAGCATCACGCAGGGGGATGGGGTTATTATACTTACAATCTCATTGCCTGTTACTTAAAGTGATACAATCTCTGTAGACTACGAACATGATTCTTGTCTCCAGCTCTGCAGACAGTGACATGTCTTAATTACTTCGGATGTGGTTTTGGAGAGATTACGAATGTGCTTTACATCCCAGAGGTGTAGGAAAAGAATGTAGTAGACTGACAGCGCTCCNCCCCCAGACACAGCACAATGCAGCATTTTTTGTGGCACAAGTCGACTCAGCCTAATACTGCCCTCCGGTTTGAATCGATACATTTTTATCACGTAATTATAAAGACTCAACTCTGATAGGATTCCTGTCATGACTGATTTGAGCGACAATTGAGTCAGCACCGGAAGCGTGACAGGTGCGGGAGGTAATCTGATATTACGTGTGGATCCAGAGGAAAGGTTCATTTTCATGTTTTTTTTTACTTACTGGAGTTATCATGTCACGCCGATGACAACCATTGTAAATTAACTCGTCGATGTAAGATCACGATGATCAGGGGAATGGGAGGACGTCCGCTCTTGATTTTGCTGTTGTTTCTGTTTGATGTTTACCAGTATAAATAAACCAGTGATAAAAGGGGGGGGACAGATTTATCTCATTTTCAGCTTGCCTAGTGTATCTTCCTTCGCAATTAGAGTGGAGCCCTTTCTGTAGTGTTTTAGAACAAAATAATAGCTGCATCCCTTAGTTCTTCAAGCTCTGCCAGCCAAAGTAGTAATGAAATTGGGGGTTTCAGTAGTCTTGCAGTAAAAAATAAATAAATTTAAAAAAAAAATCCCCTTTCTCTGCAAGTGGTGGACCTCTAACAGATCCCTGCCCCTCGCCTTTGTGTTTGTTCAAAGAAAGGAGGGAAGCGGATGATGAAAAGAGGCCATGCTAGTCACCGGGGACGACCCTCGCCTGCGTATCTTCTCACTCATCTGACAGCCCCGTGCCTGTGCCCTCCGACGGCAGCCACTGCAAAAAAAAAAGAAAGAAAAAACCTGCCGCAGGAGAGGTTAAGCACAACCTCCGCAGTGGGAACTTGCGCATGACTAATTCTACAGTTACAGTAACGTGTCTCTGATATCAAGAGTGACATGATATGCATTATCCCCTAGAATATGAGCTCTGATTCACTGTGTATTTTGGTGGTTGGATGCTGCCTGATTGATTTTTATATCCGCTACATGCGCTGGTAGGCCTCGCTCAGCATGAAGCCTCCAAGGGATACACATGGAAAAAGAAAGCGTTATGCAGGGGAAACCTGTTAAGAAGAGCTGCACACAGACTATGCAAGACATAAATTAACTGCTATCACCTAAACAGGCTGCATTTAAACACTTTTTTTACTCATTATTTCTCGCTCATTATGGGTGATTAAAATGCCGAGGAGCTTGGCCTGAACCTTGGTTCTGTCTTTGGCGAGAGGCAGAGGTGTGTGTTAATAATAGATGCATTTCTGGAAAGAGGGAAAGAGAACGAGGGGAGGAGGGGAGGCGAAGCACAGAGGTGTAGATGGAAGTTTTTGTGAAACAAATACGGCGAGGAGGGTTGGAGGCAGAGAGTCAGGGGGTGACGATGAAGAAATAGAGAGGGAGCGAGAAGTGCAGAGAAGAAAGCGAGACAGCTCATAGACAGAGAGGGAGACGAGTGAGGAGGAGGGTCACACGGAGCCCGGCGTAAGGGAGAATGTAGAGCAGAACAGAACGAGGAGTGCGGGAGACAGAGAAGAGAGCATCCTTTGTAAACCAGCCATGCAGCCGCTGGCTCTTCGGTATTCAGTGCACCTTCACAAAGATGGGACGGGAAGGGAGTGGGTGAGGGGTGGGGGCTGGACGAAGAGGGGACAGCAGGGAGGTGAGTGTGGGTGATAGACCTTGGCTGGAGGTCTGGCAACTAGCGGATCAGAGTGAGCCCTGCGGCCAGAGCACAACCACACTTACCCATTCACAAGACTTCAGAAGTCTGACCCGCTTTCCAAGCGCCTGGAATGAGTTTCCAAGCCCTCGTCTAGTCTGCCTCCTACCATCAACATCCTCTGACCCCTCCTCTGCTCGTCCTCCCCAGTCTACCGTCTTGCATCACGCTGACTCACTCCTCTCAAATGCAGGAGACCTGCCATGCTCCCGAACAGCCTTCCAAACCCCTACCATCACCACCCACCCACCCACCGACTTACTTCACAAGTGAAGCTGCCAATCTTTCTGACTTTATGTCTCCTCAGTCTGGGTTTGATTCCCGCCCCTCTCCACAATAGTAACTCCGCAGATATGTTCATTGTCTACTGTTATAGCTAATGGGCTTTTCATTCCGTATGAGTTTCACTTGATTCTGGCTGGACGAGTCCCTTTATGGACTTAAACCAACACTTAAACCAACGTAACGTAGCCTCTGCTGCCGCAATTGCCCGCTTTTAATGACAATCATGTAGTGGAGAAAATCACACTGGGACATTGATTTATGCAGTTTGTGGTCAAATGTCTCATTTAAAGAGATTGCTGTGTCTGTTTTTTTTTATTTATTTTTTTTAAACAAACTGAAAAGCCTGTTACTGTCACAGACAGGAATAATGGAAATGCTTAGACCGAGGTCCTTTAACAGGTATGTTTGCACCTTTCGCTCCCCGGCGTTTCGTTATCTCCGCTCTGCAGGCAGTGTTAGTCAAAGTCACACATGAGGCATTGTTTCCCCGGCGAGCATCATCCATGGGTGAGCATGTAAAGAGAGCCCCGGGGGCCAGATAGTGAGCGCAACCAAAACACCACAGGTATCTTCCTGGTGGGAAGCACACCGAGGGGGAAGGGAGAGGGGGAGTAAGGTGTAAAATATGCACGGGCAATTCCAAAGAGTATGCATTATTGAGAGGAGTGGATGGGTCCAGAATGAACATCATGGCTCATTAATAGTGAATGTGATTACTGTTTCTGGGAAAACAGCAGTCTCCAGGCAAGGGGGGGCGGAGGGGGGTGGGGGTGATAATTAAAATGGTCAAATCTAAACTAAAGACTTCCTTGTTTACTCAGCACCAACTGTTACTGTCGAGTCAAACTCTTATAACTAATGCTGCCAAGCGTCCCGGTTATAACGCTGATAGCTCACCCTGCAAGCATCTCCTCTCTCGACCATTGTTTTCCTGCGCATGGATTTGCCACTTAACAGGGGTTTAGAGAAGGGTCGGAGTCATTCATTTTTAATTATTTCAACTTTTGAGTCAACTATGCCTCAATTACCAACAGGATTTTGACAAAGCCAGGGGAGAAAATGAGCGAGCATTTTTGAAATCCCATTAGAAAGTAAAGTAGAGCCTGAGTGAAGGTCACACACTGTGGGAGGGTGGGGGTGGGGTCCGCTATTTTGACACACAGACTTAGCAAGTGACACAGCGTCATCCCGCAGCACAGGCACCAGATTTGGTTCGACGTGAACCCAGATTATCGTGTCACCCCCCGAGGGGTTCCCACGCTGAAGGAACAGATGCTTCCTCCTCTTCCTCTCATCTTCTGCTGCCTCTCTTCTTTCAGTTACATATGCTCCAGGGTGATGGACGACAAAGAGACTGGCTGCAGTTTACACCAGACATACCAGGCACCATTAGGAACCATTTTCTGCCCATTTGCCTGATAGCTGCTATCACTTATGGAAGTGATTTGCTTTCCTTCCCTGCACTGTGCGTCTCCAATGATGGATCTTCCACTGATTTCCCAGCGCTGAAGATCTCTAAGAGAACAGAGCAGCATCCAAGCAGATGTACAAGTCAGCTCTCAACTATCTATCAACCACCGTTGAGAGGGGACAGTTTAAGCCTCTTTAAGGATCCTATTCACAGTGACTTTCTAAAAGTGCTTATGCTAATCTTGTTATCGCTCCGGGCTTGCGGTAATAGAGGGTGGGAAGCTGTCGGGAGGTCGTGGGCCACATTATTTTGCCGGCCCATCACACAGACACCAAATAGTCCCAAATATTTACACGTTCCTTCATGCATGTCTTTCATTTCACTTGGGTATTGACGAATAATTTCTCCATCCGCACACAGAGATCTGCATGGCTCCAGGCCTTTGATAACCAGCTCGCGCCAGGATTATGAATTGACTGTGTTTCTGTGTGCTAATCTTATTTATTGCTCAGAGTGTGCTTGTTAAGTTGAGATATCAAACCGGGGTGTCACATTTAGCAGGAATTTCACGCTAACTGGGCTTAAAAAGTATAAATGCAGGAATACAAGAATGCAGGATGGACACAAAAAAAGAAAAAAAAAAAGAAAAGAAAAGTGCAACAGTCCCCACAGCTGTTGTTTGATCAGCTATCATCCACTGCAGCTGACGGGACAGAGCCGCAGCTGGTGAAACCGAATATGTCAGTTGGCTCTTCATAAACAAGTCTTTAAAGGTCTTTTGATGTGCTTTGCAGGCTGATCAAATCTGCACGGCCGTACCAGTCAGTGATCTGAAATGTAGATGCAACGGCCATGCTCTTCTGAAGAGAATTCACGCTCAGTGACCCGGCGGAGCAAAGCGAGAACGTGATGAGGGTACTGAAATGAAGTGTAGATAAATAAAGGTCGAGTTGTGATTGACATGACGGGAGAGACTGAGACAAAGGGAAGAGCGAAAACAACGGGGAGTGACAGGCTGCTTTGTGTGAGGCAGAAATGGTCCGTCCACATTACAGCAAAGGGAAAAAATCACAGCTCATAACTTTTTCCTTTGTTTTTTGTTGTTTTGTTTTTTTTTTGCACATCTGCAGAAAAAATTAAAGTGAAAGCTGCTGAACGCACCAAGAAGAGAACAGACAGATGAAGTGGCAGCTTGTCTTGGGATGGTGAGCCTTCAGAAACCAAAAAAAAAATAAAATAAATAAATAAAATGTGGGGAAATGATTGAAATCTGGCACTGATGCTGTAGACAGCACAGAGAAAACAAACTTATGACTGTCAAATACAAGAGATGGAAAAAGAGCAACACTTCGTTTTATCCTGCAGCATATGTAAAGGCAGAGGAAAGCTCAACTTTATTACACTATGTGGAAGAGATTATATAGACTAATAAAGGTGACTGTTAGGGGTGGGAAAACTCAGGTTCCTCATTTATACAATTTAAATAATGTCAAAATACCGAATTACACTGGTAGTTATACATAATTACACCTGTATTTCTAATGTGTTCATGCACTTCCAGTATTTTACTATTGGCTGATTGAAGTGGACTTACTTTAAAAAGAGTTAAGGAGTTTGGTCCAGTGGTTCCCAGCCGGGGGCGGTGGTGGTGGGGGCAGATGATTAATGAGGTTCTGCTAACAAATTGTATTCTGGTTTTGTGTGCTTTTTAATTTGCTGTGAAATACTGGACACATTTACTTCTTCGGGCTTCAAACAGTTATTCAAATAAACCACCAGAGACATTTAGTGAGGAAATGTTTTTGTTCATGGATCTAACAAGGACTCACAGACATCGGAAATTTGACCTCAATTAGACACAGTCCTACTGCTGGAACCACAGCTTTAATCTTTAAGGCTGGCTTTTATTTAATAATCTTATGTCTTTGAAAGTCTCAGTCTGAACACTAAGCAGTAACTACAGCTTTGATATTAATGTAGTTGAGTAAAAGGTACAATATTTCCCTCTAAAATGTAGTGATGTGTAGCTGTGGTCTCCTGGAGCAATTTAATTAAATTTGATTTCATTTACATAGCTCCAATACACAACAAATCGTAAGGTACGGGCCCTACAATAACAGAAGAAAATCAGCAATCAGACAATCCCCTATGAGCAAGCATTTGGTGACAGTAGGAAGGAAGAACTCTGGTACAGACCTCCAACAGGACAAGGCTCAGGGAGGGGCAGCCATGTGCCACAATTGGTTGGGGGGAAACAATGTACCCCACAGAGTCTTGAGCCACTCCTCATTTCTTTATTTTTTGCTAGGAAAATAGGAAATAGGTGCAGTGATTTATGCATTTATAAACATACATGAAAACACAGTATGCAGGGCAAAAGCAGAGTTTGTACAGTTCTAATGAGTCTGAAAATCAATATTTAGTATGACCTCCTTTATTCTTTAACACAGCCTAAACTCTCTGAGGCATGCAGCTTTCTTGTAATGTCTTCAAGCAGTCTTCAGGAATAGTTCTCCAAGCTTCTTGAAGGACATTCAAAGCTCTTCTTTGGATGTTTCTGCCTTTTGTTCTGTTCTCTGTCAAGATAATCCCACACTGCTTCAATAATGCACCTAATTCTTTTTTTTCTCCACTTGTCCAGTTTCCTCCAATTTTCTTTAAGAGCACGCTGCACACTTTCCTGAGATGTACCAAGTTTTTAGCTAATAGCTTTTTGGAAATTATGTTGTTGGTGGAAAAATACTGTTTTATGTATTTAAAATTCTTCTTCATTCACCTCTTTTCAGTCCATGTGTATATACACCACTCTGCATTATTAATCTCTGGCTCTCTCCTGCAGTGAGTCTTTTGTCCTGTCTCCCTCCTCTCACTCCAAACTGGTCGTGGCAGATGGCTGCCCCTCCCTGAGCCTGGTCCTGTCTGAGGCCTCTTCCTGTTAAAAGGGAGTTTTTCCTTCCCACTGTGGCCAAGTGCTTGCTCACTGGCGGCTGTTTTGATTATTGGGGTTTTTCCTGTATTATTTTAGTGTCTTTACCTTACAATATAAAGCGCCTTGCGGTGACTGCTATTATGATTTGGTGCTATAAAATTGAATTGAATCTAAAAAGTGGTTTCTTGCTAAATTGTCTTTTATGTGTAGACACAACACTGGCTCATCCCTTGAGTTAGGTGCCTTTTCTATGCTTGAATTATTCATAGGTCAGTGTTAAGTGGCTTAACAAAGAAAAATATTCCTCCGAAAACGGTCAGGTACAAGGACTGGGTTAAAAATGAGTGAAAAAGCAGCCAATGTCCAATGAAAAACTTCAAAAAACCTTTGAAAAGCCTGAGAACTATTGCCCAAGACCACTTAAAAAAAAAAATGACACTAAAGTCTGGTTCGTTGGAAGCAGAAGAAATGAGTGATGATTCTAGACTTTTGCACAACACTGTATAGAATGAATAAAAAAACAGAAATAAAATAGAATTAAATACTGTCATTTGGAAACCAGAAACTAGCATATTTTAGTAAAATATACTTTTTATTAGCATAAACTATATTTTCCTCTGTATGTATTGCAGTGCAGTGAAGTACTAAGTTGCTGTCGCTCTTAAATCGGGACAGATTGCACTCACATTATAAATTATAAACCTTGTACAGCCTGCTTTGGCAGCACTGTAGTGCAGTTAATTTTGGTATCTGTGCAGTAAATTTGAGCTTGAAGGACACAGCGAGACGAGGGGAGAGGAGACAGGTGTAAACAGACTGAGAAGCAGAGAAAAGATATAAGCCTGTCTATATATAGGTAGAGACAGACTTGGAAAGGAAGAGAACTGATAAGAGAAGAAGTGCTGAGAACGACGAGGAAGCTGAACGGTGAAATGCAGCCAATACTAATCTGTTACTTTGTGACACTGCAGCAAATAAAGTCAGAAATGAAACCAAACTGTCTTGACATTTAAAGCATTCAAAAACAGCCTTCAGGTGTGTGTGTTGTATGTTGGGTTGGAAACCTGCTGCACTGATTCTGGCTGGAATGCTGTGCTCTACATCTGCAGCCGCAGCAGCAGCAGCAGCAGCAGCAGCAGCAGCAGCAGCAGTCCTGGTATTCAGGGGGTATCTCAGCCTTTTTTCTCACTCACTCTCTCACGCGCACGCACACACACATGCGCCCTCTCCTCTGTTACCTTGGTAACATATTTTCTGCATGGAAATAGCATCTCTTGCTGTGCCTACCACAAAAAAAAAGCACTTGAAGTGATTTAAACATGTGTAGCACCGATTTAAGTTCAGAGATTTGACCTGCAGTTCAGGTGGAATTGAGTTATTACTGTTCTGCATGTCTTACCACCAAATTGACTGTGTGAATGAGCAATGGACCAGTTAAGCATAATAGTCACTGACAGGCTTTCATTATAAGGATGTAGTGGAAGGTGTAGCCTACATGAAAGTCCATTTGTACAGATTTGCGTGTAGGGAATGAAATGTCATCGCCGTTAATAGGTTGAAACATGTAAATGATGCATGAATATTTCAACCAAATCGCTGAATTAATGTTAGCCTATATGATTGTGTGCTGTCTCCTCTGTTTATTTACATCCAGCCCAACATGACCATGGAATTCAGCTCTTCACACACACAGAGAGCTCAAGCAAGAGCGAGTTCCTCGTGGGAGTGTTATTAAGAAATGTAAAATAAATAATAAACCACTGAGGGCTGAGGGTTGAGCTGCACGGATTTCCTCATTTAGTCTCTGCTCACAGATGAAGGGGGTTCAGTGGTGCAGCAGCTGGGGGTAGCTTACAGCTGAGGCTGCCTGGCATGCTTCAGTGTTGTAAGGCGTTTGCTTGCTTGTTATCAGAGGAGCAGAGGATACTAGGTGAGACCCCACTCAGCTGCAAATAAGCCTTGTCCGAAGCAGTGTGTGAGTGAGAGAGAGAGAGAATGTGAGAAAGAGAATAACATCCAGGTAAACATGCAGCACAGGATTTAAAAAAAGAAGAAGAAAGAAATTAAAAGAACACAAATACACACAAGTGCCTTGACTCCTGGGAGAGAGGAGCCATAATGAAATAAGCATGTGAAAGAGAGCAGGTGTTGGAGGCTTGACAGACTTCAGCTGCATAACAAGTAGTGCATTTACTCTCCCCTGCCTTTGTCAATCAAAACAACCAATCCAGTAAATAAATGCTTCTTTGAAAAAAAAAAAAAAAAGAGAGAGAGAGACAGAGATCCCTGAGTGGAATCAGCCTTTACATGCTGTGGCTCACTCTTTGGTACACGCACACATGCGCGCACACACTTCTACACACAAAGATGGGCTTACACATCAGTCAAAGCTGGTCTCAGGTAGAGGAAAAAGTGAAGCTGGTCCTGAATTTAAAGCAGGTGTACGGAGTAATAAAACACCAGGAATGCACTGAAGTTAAATCAATTTACTTCCTCAACAGAGATGCAGAGCAACTCGGCTTCCTTTTGTTTTTCTTTCCTTCTTTGAATGATTCTACGTGACAGACAATGAGGACGAAGGTTTTAAGGAAGAGATTGTCTGCAGAAAACTCTTCAAACTGCACCTTTTTTTTTTTTCTCAGAGGCTGCTGGATGATGTAGCTGCTGCCTGGGGATCAGCACCATGGATAGCACTGTCGCCTGGGTGAGATCACTGAAGTATGTTGCCTGCAGAGGGCGGTGGGAGCTGGTTTTGCACCTGCAGCTGGATGACTAGGATCATGCCAAAGAGCAGGATCTTAGCAGGATGCTGAGGTAGACAGTTGTGCTAATCCTGCTGGCTGAGCGGAAAGCGGAATGGACTTATGTGTAAACTTGAAAACTGCAAGTGGATACCCGACAAGGGAGGAAGGAAATCCCACTGAGCTTATGCAGCTTTTAGAATGTCTGTTATCCTTGAATATAATATGAATGAAGGTGGACACATGTTGCCTTTGTGAAGGATTAAATATTGTTTTCTTTATACATTTTAGAAAAAATGCACATATGCTTTGGAAAGCCTGTAGTGTGCTTGCTAGCCACAAGAACTGAGATTCAAGGTGTTACGTTCCCCCTAAAAAGTCTAGGGGGTTCAGGGGAAGTAACAAAAAGTGACCGGGTTGACAAAAGGAGACATGAGCAAAATTGGTAAAATAAAAGAT
>JASGAU010378273.1:0-10916 GCA_030220045.1 Australoheros facetus
GCAGGCATGTTAACCCAGAGGCTGATGAGATGGGGCCGCTGAGGTGGCCCCACTCGGATCCTCAATACTGTCTGTCCCCAAATTTTATTTGCACTTTAGATATGGAGGGTTTTGGGGGGGCAGTGTGGGCGAGCTCTAACGACCAGCAGTTGGTGCTTGTGGCACAACTGTCCCCTCAATTTTAACTGCACTCTATACACCTCATTCATTCAGAAACAAAAACACATACACTTACAAGTTGGGGAGGGGGAGGGGTGGATGGGTTTTTCGTTTTTTCCAGCGAGCGAATACAATAGGCTCCTCGCCGATCCCTTCGGGAGGCTCGGGCCTAAAAATAAGTCCAGTCCTTAACAAGTCTTAAAGTAATTGTTGGTCAATACAACCTGAGGTGAACTATAAAACATGACATATTACATAAGGTCATTATTTACTTAGCAAAAACTAAGCCAAAATGCATAAGCAGTGTGTAAAAAAAAAGTAAGTACATCCTTAATGTTTCCATAATAATTATGAGGATAAGTAGCAGCCAGGTGCAACTAATCAAATGCACTTCATTAACTGATCATCAGCAAGTGCGACCACCACTAAAAAAAATGTGTGTTTACACAGTGCCAAAGATTAAAGCAATAATCCTAGCAAAGCCACTGCTGGTGCCATTCAGTCTGGGAAGGGTTAGAAGGCCATTTCCAAACAATTTGAATCATTAATCCAACAGTTGTCAATCTTCCCAGGAGTGGACATCCCAGCAATCTTTTCCCAAGGTTTAACTCTGCAATACTCAGAGAAATTGCTGAAACCCCAAGAACTACATCTCAGACTCAACGGGCCTCATAATGGGGTGTATTTAGTTTTTCACACACTACTTCATTTTATGACCAGATAATTTTTTAAAAATTATTTCTTGATATGTAAAATTGACAGAGGGTGTACTTTTGTTTTACTATTACTGTACAGAGTACTGAATTGAAACACATTGCTTTTCTTTTTTTTCTCTTTTACATTAAAAGTTAATATTAAACTTATAAACTTACACCTTAGTTCCAAGCCCAGTGTTTATAATTGTGTAACCAATATTTTCAGTATGGATAAGACTTTAATGTCTCGGTCTTTATTTACTTACATAATAATGACAAACAGTGTCCTCTGAGGCCAATTTCCTAACCCCTGTGCTTTATCATGAAGTGATTTATCAATAAATATTTATTCTATAGCACTGTGGATGATTGGATCTCCAAAATTCTTTATTATCTTGTTATGTAAACTTCTTATATAATCTATAATCTGCCTGTGACATCAATAGACTCTTCCCATATAGCGTTGTTTCTTTAGTTCTGACAGTAACACTAATAAGAATATTAATATGAAGGAAGAGCAGTCATCTCTCATGAGGTTGTGTATCCACAGATTCTTTATGATATATGGTTCTAAGAAACCAGTGTCTTCTATTTCATGTTAAAGCACTGTTTTGTATCCTAAGGTGCTTTGTGTTAGTCACTGCTTATCTGTCTCATATAATATCATTTGTTCCAGTTAAATATGCAGTTCACCCTGTGATGCAATATATCTTGTAGGTCACCTTATCCAATCTTATTTTTACTACATTATAGATGACAGCTTTGCACTCATGGCTCACTCTGAAGTAATTAAGTACTTTATGTGTGAATAGATGAACCTAAATGATAATTATAGTCTAAGATAGATAACTGTTCTTATAACTAAACATTGTGATTGTAATACTTAGACTACACTTTTTATAAAAAAATATAAGAAAACACTTGTTTCAGAAAATACTGCAAAATAGCAAAAGTAATTAAGCGAGGTAGCCATTTGACACGGTAAGAACGGTAAGAACATATTCCAGAGGCATTATTTAAAAAAAAAAAATGGAGTTAATTGATGGCTCAACAATCAAAGTCTAACACGGAAGACTGTCTTTTGTGTCTTCTTTGACTTTTCTTTAACCATGACTACAATCCTATTGATACTCTCATCAGTCATTAGCCATGACGATGAACGTCCCATAGACTTAAAAATAATAAATAATATATATTATTTGTGCCTAAAATTGACAAGAGTTTATTTGTATCATAAAACATTTTTTACAGCATTTTACACTGGTGTCGATGGCGGTGTCAAATCAGATTCTGCAGTGTATTTTGTTATTGAATTTGGCAGGCATGCCACAAAAAGCTAGTTAGATCTTTAAATGTACCTTCCCAGTTTATTAGTCTGTTTATTAGTCTCCTGACTTTGTTAATCTGCTGTCACACAGGCCTAGAGGCAACTGCATGGCAACCACCAATCACTAGGGAACAATAACAGTTGAGTGGTTGCTTGCCGTCATACTGTAAGTGAAAATGGTTGCAAAGAACTATACAGCACCAGTCAAGAGTTTGGACACACTCACCCATTCATGAGTATATATATGAGTATATATATATATATATATACTCATATATATATATTTTGAATTTTCACTTCTGGTGAGTTAGCAAGAGTTTGCAGACAAGTTGGTGTCTTCCAAGCAAATTACAGGAATACGTGATTACTCTGGTCTGGACCAAAGCAATCACAAGGATGTTTTTGTTTTTGGAGCACCCTTTGAAACAAATGTTTTTTGTTGACCCAATTATAACACTGAAATGAGTAAACTTTATTCTGAAGCTGTCTGTGTGTGTGCGTGTGTGCACTACTGTTTTATGTCTGAATATTCAGAGTAGAAAAATGCAGTAAAGCGTTTTAAGTTGCTTCCAATGTTGTTTTGCATTTTAATTTATATTTCAATAGTTAATTTTTTTTTTCCTGATGTGATGCTTTTATTATAGGTCTGTGCCTTTCTAAATCACTAGGTTTTTACCACTTAGATAAATCAACCTTGACTCTCTTATTTTGAAAGGGCAGTAAACAGCATTCCAGTGTTTCTGAGATGCATACAACTACTTCTGAATAATTTGTGGCTCTTTCACACTTTTCACCTCTGACTAGCTGGTGGGATTTGCCACTTGAACATAAACAATTAACAGTGTTTTGCAGTTATACTTATATAACTATGGGGTAAGCCAGCTGTACAGAACAATGATTTTTTTTTGTTTTTGGTATTGGCTAATATGTTCATCTATATACTGCATAAATACAGAACTCTTTTTATAGGTAGAAGTTGCATTAAATGTTATTATTGCAGCTGTCACTGTATTTTATGCATCCAAATAGCATATAAGTGTTTTCCGTTTGAGTTTTTGCTATTCCTGCCTCTCTACACATAACGTTTGCAGGTTATACAGATTTGACTGCAGAGGCTCTGGGGTCATTGTGAAGGATGCTGCAGCTACACAACTCAAACTACTTTTAGTGCCTTCATATACCTTGATATCATCTGAGGGTAGAGATCTCTAGCCCTCTGAGCTCCTCAATAAAACTCAAGACATAAACTGAGGCACGAGCCATGGCCTCTGTTATGAGCCACTGGAAGCTCACAACAGTGCTGATTTGTAGTAAATGAAATGCCAACAGAGCAGCAGTTTAATCCCATTAACAAAGTCACTTTCCTTATTTTGTCATACATGCCTTTCTAAATGTGGAAGAGGATTTACAACTCTTAATAATATAACCTACTGTCTTTCATTTGACCCTGGATTTACTGGATTACATGCCTCAATGACACTGCAAAGTCAAGCGTACAGATGGTAAATCCACAAGATCCCATTGACCCCTGCTGGAGCATGACCATTACTTAAAACTTGAAGAGTATTGACATGGAGATGAATATAGTGGGCGGATGGACTTGTTCCAAAGTCATTCAGTGATGTTTGCCATTAGTGCAATTTGTGTAACAGAAATCAATATGTGTGAATGAGCATTACAAATTAAGCTCTATATTAATTCTGGCATTGATATGTGTAGAATACAAATGTTGTTCATATAAATTGTGTCAATCTGTTACGTTCCTTAGAAGAAAGATGGAGCCAGTATTTATTCCTTGTGTTTTACTGGTGAACCAAAGAGCCCTTTAAAAAAAAAAAAAAAGTTAATTTCTAAATAGAAGCTCGCATACAGACTTTTAGTGAATGAAAAATATAGAAAGAAAATTAAACCGCTTTTCTTTAACACACATTTCTCATAAATGAGAGTAATACATCTAGTAGTATAAATGAAAATATCCCTCTTGCTAAGCAATTAGGCAGCCAAGGGGGAAAAAAGCTTTAGATAATTATATTAAATTAAAGAAAGTAGGTAATTATGCCCAATGTGAGTGTGAAACTTACTTTTACACAAACAGAAATTAGTTTCAGTGGTGCTTGTTTTTTTTCTCAGATAAACCCTGAGGAAACTTTAGGTTTAATCACTGTGTGTTATCTTACTGTTGAGTCATCAGGAGAAAGGTCATAGGCTGAATAAGGAGGATCACAGGGTTTAGATCTGTTCTCTAATTTTGTTTGAAGCTGCATTTAAAAAAAAACAAAAAGAATATGAGCCATATACAGAGAAGAATATTTTAACAGCAAACGCAGATTTACATTAGAAAAGCTAATGTATCCAGTCACTTACTCATCTTCAAACAACACGTATCTCTAGTAAACAGAATCACTCATACAGAGAGTGACACAGTGTGAAAACCACTACCGTCGACTCAGTAAATGGCCCGTCTACTGTTCTGCTGTTAATCGACTAGTCAGAGCTAATGGACTTGTCAGATCCTGACACAGATACCTTAAGTGATTCTGAAGCTACAGCAGAGTGCTTTTTTTTGTCTTACCTCAGTGTTGTTAAATTTTTTTAAGCCATAAAAGACAACTGTGGTAAAAAAAAAAAAAAAACTGTATTAATGTTGCGTCTTCAGGAAAAATAATGGGAAGATAGTTCCTAAAACAGCTCTAAAATAACATTTTCAGTTGGTATGGTACATAGCAGACTAATTTTCTTTGGAAATGCTCTGCGTGGTTAGCTGGTTGTTCATCCCTGCATAATAAAATAAAACTTAACGCAAAAAGTATGAAAATATGTGTTTGGTTGATTATTTCTTTGTTGTAACAATGCTTCTTGGAAATAAATCTTATACCGTTGTAAGGCCTGTTTATTTCCCCTTAAATGGTGCCACATTTGTAAGGAAAATGCATTTGTGGGTTGAGCAGCAGATTTGAGTATATGGATTGTGCCCATGAAAAACTTGCCAAATTTTGTCTGCCAATGCCAAAAAGCTTATTCTGCTATTGACTCTTATTTGGTGTCATTTATTGGATCAGATGATTGACGTTTGAAGAAACAAGACGTATTGGCAATTTAATAACTTATTCTTTTAACAAATAGGGGTCTCAGTATCATGTGGAAGAGCCATACACAGCCACAACAGTCTAACACCTCCTCCTCATGCTGGTCACCAGCTTGGTCACACACTTCTGTGGGATGGCATCCCATTCAAATTCTGGAGGTAGTCTCTGATAAAACCTGTTCTGTGGGGGTGAGCGTTGCCATCTTGGAGGACAAAGTTTGGTCCCAGACTGTGGAGATATGGGATTGCCACTGGTTGCAGAATCTCATCTCGATATCTCTCTGCATTGAGATTGCCTCCAGTGATGAAATGCAAGATTGTCAGCACCCGGGGTATCAGAAGCTCAAAACAAGAATCAGTAGCAGAATTTGGCATTGGCAGAGAAGATTTAACAAGTTTTTCGTGGGCACAACCCACATACTCAACTCTGCTGCTCACCCCACAAATGCTTTTTCCTTACAAATGTGGCACCATTTAAGGGTAAACAAACTTCTGTAACAATGCTTCTTGGCAATACATCTTATACCACTGGAAAGCCAAAGAAATAATCGACCAAACACAAATCTCCTTACTTTTGGTGGGGAATTAATTTGTTATGCTCAGATGTCTTACTTTTTCACAAAACTATTTACTGCATTAAGCCCCATAAGTGAAAAGAAAATGCACTGGCTACTATCTGTGTACTGTGTGTCACTGTTTCTAAAGGGAACATGTTTGATATAGTTCAGTAAAAGCCTTAAAAAGGGAAGTTAAGGCAATGTACATTATCTTTAGCTTTAATGAAAATCAAAGATAATGAGGCCTTCAACAGCCCACAAGTTTCTCTTTAAGTGCTGTGTCTGTCATTAAATACTCGCAGTGTATTAGGCAGTCTAAGCCTAAGTAGCATAACTATTACTGAGTACCATACCACTGCAGAAAACAAAGCTACCAGTAAGGAGATAACTGTGAACTGGAACAGTTTTGTTAAAATAATTAATCATTTGTAACTTTAAAACAATTCTGTGGGAGTTTGCAGAGTTTTATGGTTTTCAGCAAATTTGCTTTGTTATAAATATTTCACGCTGCCATCAGTCTTTGTAAAAGCCACATCACGAGTATTACCCCCACGTTTCTTTTTATTTCCATTTGCAGGTCCTCAACTTCAAAGATCTGCCTCTGGTGAAAAGCCTGGTTTGCTTACACACGGAGAAGTTAGCTGTCTGTCGGCATCAATGTTAAAGTGCACACAGGAGTGACTAGATTGAAACACTCAGGCAGTCAGCCTGCACTGCTTACAGACATTAGCTAGGCACAGCTTGATTTTGAGCAGGAGAGACTGCAGGCACACTCACTCAACCTACTCTGTTGTCTCATAACTGCTGCACACTGCATGTGCTATCAGTGCTTTTCACTGCCCCACTTCTCTTTTCTGCAAGTTAAGCTGGAAAAAAGCAGTAATTAAATATTTAAAATCCAACTATTAGGGTTTGCAGGGGAGTGTCTGTGTTTTCTTTCTTTACAACTCAAACATGTAAGTGTAGGTTGACCTTGGGTTGAATTCACGCTAAAAAATCACGGTGTGACTTAATTGGGATTTTTATGGCATCTTCTGGCTCAGGTAACATGAGTCAATGAGAGTGGGCCATCACCCACTTGTTTACATCGGTGTTTCAGCTGTTGACACAAAGCTGCCAGAAAATTCTGTTGAGCAAGACTCTGTGGGATGGGTTCTAATTTGATTAAGTATGCAAATTAAATATAATTTGCATTACTTTTTGAGCAATTCGGCACTTATTTGCTAACAATTAAAATGAAAACATGGGAGATGAGTCCATGCCAGACACTATGGACACACATGATAATTCTTGTAGCATTTGAAATCATAAAGAGGTGTATTTTTTTGTTCTTGTTTTATCAGGTTCATAATGCAAATGCTTTGTTTCATTCATCATATCCCACTGTGAGATGAAAATGTATTTATTTGACATTACAGGTCTGATCCATAAACTAGTTTAAATTAAAAGAATGCTTTCCTTCAATGTACATTAAAACAGTTTTATATAGTCTACCACAGAAAAATATAGAAATATACAAAACTGTAAATAGCTTAAAAATGTTGTACACCTACTAGTTTGGGTATGTGGAGAAGACATTGTGTGGACATGTGTCCACAACCAACTGCTAACCATATTAGTTAGTTGTCATTGTTAAAAAACAAAAAACAAACAAAAACAAGACAAATGCATTTATGTAATTCCTTCTTTGCAACGATCTTATCTATATTTCTCACTTTGTAACTGACAGTCTTTCTAAACCTTTATTCTACGTGAAACAGTGTCGAGATCCGTCCGTCTACAGTTCCGTTTTTTGGCATTGTACTGCAACCAGTTTTGACCAGGGAGAGGACATCGTGATTTCAATCATGTTTGTGGGGTAATTAAGTGGTACTAATCAGTTGCCTTTAAGTACTTAAGGGATTTTCAGAGGGGACTAAATCACACAATATTAAAAGAACAAACAAAACTTCCCCTAGATTCTGCTTAGAGATACCAGACATGTTCTAGATAGGTTTTAGTTGAGAAACTTGTCGTTGGGCTATACTGTAAGTCTTTAATAAGGTTGCATAAAAGGTTCAACTTTTTCTTTACCTCCAGCAGTCTTGTTCATTTGATTGGGGTCATTCAGTACACATTCAATGGGGTAAAGCTAAAGCACACAGATCAATAGTGAAGTCAGAAGGTTTAAAAGCTGGCAGGATGAATGGAATCTTTGAGTGCTTTGAATTATTCAGTGGTGTGGTGAATTTGTCAGTCTCCTTTGCGCTGACAGGACTGTTTACATGGGTACATTAAAATGAGCAAGGACCAAGATGTTAAATACTTGAACAGATATGAACAGATATGTTCCATCTGTCAGTACTGATACTCAAAAAACAAATATACCACAGCATCTGTGTTAGGTGTTTTCCTGTTTAGTTGCTTCCTGTTTTATTTTGATAGTCTTTTGCCTCTGGTGCTTTGTATTTAGTTTGACTGCCCTTGTGTCCTTGTCCCTGATAAGCTTCAGCTGTCTTCTCCCACCTGTTACCTCGCCCCCTGTTCTCTTGTGTATACATTGTCTGAGTCCTTGGTTGTGTCCTCCACGTTGCTGTGTGTTCTCCTTGCTCTGCTTTCCTTGAGTCTCCAAAGCGTATTCCCGTTGTTTGGATACCTTGTTATAATTTGGATTTTGGTCTTGGATTACAGATACAAGTGGAACAATGAGGTTCTTCTGAAGGTTTGCTGGGCTCAGCCTTAGATAGGGTGAGGAGCTCATCCATCTGAGAGGGGCTCAGAGTAGAGCCACTTCTCCTCCATATCAAAAAGAGCCAGTTGATGTGGTTTGGGCATCTGACCAGGATGCCTCCCGGGTACCTCCTAGGAGAGGTGTTCTAGGCATGTCCCACCGGGAGAAGGCTGCGGGGCAGACCCAGGACATGCTGGAGAGATTACATTTCTTAGGAATGCCTTGGTGTCCCCTGGGAAGAGCTGGAGGAGCTGGCCAGGGAGTGAGAGGTCTGAATGTCTATGCTTAGATTGCTACTCCTGCGACTCAGACCTGGATAAGCAACAGAAAATAGATTGATGGATGGCAGTCATTTGGATTTTGGACTTTGTGAGTTTTTTGGGCCAAGACGCATTAAAGCTTGTCTCAAGTTTATTCCTGTCTCAAGAATCCTGCATTTGGATCCTTCCATTTTCTTCCGCTTATCATTGGGTGCATAAAAGTTTGTTCTCCATACAGCATTTTATGATACAACAATATTACAGTTTTCATATTTGCCAGTTGTTTTACAAAAAAAATTTGGGTGAGTTTATAAATGTGATGACTAATACAAAACTAACAGTACAACAGACAAACTAATCATTATCATATTAAAAAAAAAATGTAAGGCAAATTTCATCCTGGTTAGAAAAATGTGGGAGGATTGTGCTACAGAAAGGGAGAGCCTTGCCTCATGTAAAAAATGCCTGCGGCTAAACTGCATTCAGGTCAATTATAGCAATCAGTTCACACATTTGGCCCCCTAATGACAAGAATAAGTAAGACACACAAACAAACAAAGAGATGGACTCATCAGCTGTTAAGTATTTAAAATGGATGTTATTTAACAAGGTTTTGCACCCATGTATATTTATGCTTAGCCTTATGAAATTACATAGGAATAAATCCAGGCGTTATTTTACAGTGACTCTTGGAACAGAGAGAGTACAGTTACAGAGTAATTTTCTGCAAAACTTGTCACACACCACAATTTATTATCATAATCAATTATAATCAAATTAAAGGGAATTACAGATAAAGTCGCAAAAATAATCCAGGAATCACTTAGGAGGAGAAAAAGACAGGTAGGTTCAGGAAAAAAAATTGTCTACCAATGCCTACTGTCAGTCCTCACAGTATGTTAGTGGGTCTACACCGCCCAAGGCTCCACGTGTCTGCATTAGAATGAGGTTTCGAATGTTATCGAGGTCATGACAGTGCAGCATAAAGCAAGGATTCTTGTCGACGTGACAGATTTCTGCAAATGGCAGGAAAAGCATGCAGGAGCAGACTGATTTTCTTGAGGTACTTTGGGTTTTTAACAAATAAAGACTAAAATGAGCTATTACCAGGCCACACAGAATGTCAGGAATGGTGTGGAATGTCAGGTCTGTGTTAAAAATGCGTAATGAAATATGTAACCTGTAGACTGTTAGCTGTCTTGCCTGCTTTTAACTTGATGGTATGCTTTCTGCTCAACAATCCATGTGAATGGTTGGATACACTTTGACAACAGCATAACAATCAGTTGGTGCACCGAGGCACTTAGCTGAGCAGTGTGGAAAAAAATGTACGTAATACAGTAGGTGAAAGAGAAAAGGAGGGAAAAGGAAAATGTGCTGCCACTGCTGGAGTGCGGTAGCGCCGCTAGCCCAACAGGGGGAAGAGTTTTACAGTGCCTTCATTTGGGAGACAATTAAACCCTGCTTTGATGGAGGAAAGCTTTTGCCTCTTATTTTGAAGGCATATATTTCTCACGCTCTGTTACAAAACAGCTTTAAATCTGATGGCTTGTATACTACTAGCAGTTTAACCAGACTCCATGAACTTTTTTCCACTTCCTCTGCCACAGGAAACTTGGTTTAACAAACCTACCCCCTCCAGTGTCACAGCCAGCTAGTGCCATTGAGGCAACAGTAAAAGCATACGAGGAACCAAGTACCTGCCAGCCTAACATGTATGTAAAGAAATGAAAAGAAATGGTCCACCTTTGACCGTGAACTTTGGGCAGTTGTTTGGTCTGTGAGACATTTCAAACACTTCCTCTCTGGTAGTTCATTCACTGTGGTCACGGATCATAAGCCCCTCCTCAGTCTAAAGAAAACTCCAGTGGATAATGATACTACTGGCAGACGTAGTCGATGGATACTGGAGCTGGATGTGTATGACTACCACATTCTACACCAAGAAGGTAAACAATGCCAATGCAGACGCCATGTCCAGGTGTCCTGACACTGAAACCCACAACAAAGCTGTTCAGTGTGTCATTTCAGCCATCAGTGCCACAGAAAGACATACTTCAGAAAACAGAGGCACAGATGACAGTGCGGCCACAGTTAATGTGGAAATTGGCCATACCCTGTCA
>JASGAU010378277.1:0-30702 GCA_030220045.1 Australoheros facetus
TATATATATATATAATGCCATTTCAAAATAAAAGACATAAAAACATATTTGAGTACCTGAGCACGTTCCAGCTAAATTAATGAATGAATCAGTGAAGTTTGAGGATCACTCAATACAGTAATACACTTGTGTTAAAATGCAATCATTATTCCTGTTTTGTTCCACTAGGAGGCAGAAAACTCCAAGTGTGAAGCTCTCAAGAGCTTAAAAAAAAAGCCAACTGGACTTCTTTACATTTTTTTTTAAAGCCTTTGGCCGTGGTCATTGACCCACTCTTGTTCATGTGCATCATCACATGAGCCATGGTGTGAAAGAAGCTGTGGGTCATTGCCACCAGGGGTTTTGGGTGCAACCACTGTAAGACCTTGCCTCACCCAATCATGTGACCTATTGAGTTCACCTGAAGTAAGGTCTGAGTAGGGCTTGAGGGAAAGGATCTCCAGATTGCATTGTAGGTGGCTGACAGTGTCATAAGCCACCACCTTGAGGGGGGACAACCCCCACTAATGTTTAAATACCTGGTTTTAGAACTGAAGAAGCCTCTTGGAAGAGAGGTGAAACATCCAGTTGTCTTCTTTCAAGCTCTTGAGACTGTCATGACCTGGATGACTGACAATATATGCAAACTAAAGCATGAATTATGCTTCTGCGTCTGGTCTTTGTATAGCCAACGTACGTAACCGGAAATCCCCTCTAAACCCTACGTGGTAACCTACGACATAACCTGATGTGCACCTGTCGAAAAATGTAACTAGACATTTAGTCGACTCAGCCTGGAAGGATTGTGATTATTGCGTAGGGTTCAGAGGGGTTTCCGGTTATGTTCATAGGCCCCAC
This sequence comes from Australoheros facetus, assembly GCA_030220045.1. Classification (NCBI taxonomy): domain Eukaryota; kingdom Metazoa; phylum Chordata; class Actinopteri; order Cichliformes; family Cichlidae; genus Australoheros; species Australoheros facetus. Next base: position 838 of record JASGAU010378277.1, read on the forward strand.
AAAGACCTGACACAAAAGTCTAAATCAGGCTGTGTAACTTGGAATATAATTTCCTCTGAAATGCAGTGGAGACTTAAGTAACGTACCTAAAAACTGTGATAACTGTGATACTCAGGACTTCGGTAAATGTACTGAGGTATGTTTATGAAATGCCAAATTCTCTTCCAGGTTGAACTGAACAGGAAGTATCGTTTACATGACATCCTGACCCAAAACTGTGTGGCGAGTTCCACCTACATCAACGCTCGGACAGTGTTTATGAGACACACCCTGTCTCAGGGCCAATACGTCATCATCCCCACCACCTTCAAGCCTCTTGTGATAGGCGATTACATGCTCCGAGTTTTTACTGATTTGCACTCGGGCTGCAGGTAAGACAGTGCCGCAGGTGTAAGGTCAAAACCAGCATCTAGCTGAGTTTGGGTAATTCATCAGTAGGGGAGAGTGGGGTAAGATGAGCAACTTTTTACTTTTTTGGTTCTACAGACAAAATTAAATGACACAGGAGTACAATGAAAATATCAATTTATAATTTTGTTTGTTGTCTAACAAATGAAATTATAAGAATGAGTCTATAACAGCTTTGGAAATATGACATCACAAAAAAAAGTTTACTAGTGGCTCAGTTTGCCCCGGGCACGGGGTAAGTTGAACCAGTTCACAGGGTAAAGTGACCTGTCTATTTTTTCCAGTATTAAAACAGACATTTAAAAAAACCAACAACAAAAAAACAATTCCAGACAAAGCCATTTAAATTTAGGTTACCTGAAACAACACAAAACCAGCTGGGTATGGTTTGATTTTCTTTTATTTACCACTGATAAACAATAATTTTAAGGTGAGGGTGTAAAAGGTCCATGTACTTTGCGGCCAATGGATTTTCGTCTGGAAATTAGAAAACAAAAATCGGAAAATGACTTGTTTCGTGATAGCCATTTCAAAATTGGTAAACCAAAAACGAAAAATGAGCCATTTCCCGTTTTTTTTTATTTTTTTTTAAATTCGTCAAAAACAAATGGAAAACAAAAAACCAGTGGTTCAACCACTGGTTCAACTTTACCCCATGGTCTTTGGCTCACTTTGCCCCATAGCAGCCATTTTGGACAAAATGGTCCAGTTTAGCTAATAAGTCTAATCTTTAACAAAATGACTGACATGGTTTTATAGTTTGGGAATTGATAATAATACCTTAAAATAAATTCATCATGATATAATTTTCATTAAACATGAAATGCTAAAAATGTACTTTGACAAGGAAAAATTGGTTATTTGTGGAAAAATATCTTACCACCTGTCACATGCACTCCTGCCTTTTTCAGTATGATTGAAATGCCACCTAAAAGCAAGGTCACATGACCCTAGACAAGCATAGTTGCTAATATACAGGGGGTGGGTCATCTTACCCCACTCTCCCCTATGCCTGTGCTTAATGTTGGCAGACACAATTTTAACAGGCTTATCAGGGAAAGCAGCTGGTAATGGGGTGTTCCTTTTAAGACATGGATGTGAAATGCCTGAGAAAAGCACTCAAATTTAGTGTTTGGGGAAAGCTTTTAATCTCTTATAAAATAACTTTTACTACTTTTCTTGGACAAATATTTTATTTTGCCAGATTTCTTTTTTTTGTTTTTGTTTTTTTGGTAATGCAGGTCATCTAAGCGGCCTTGTCTATGAATCATAGGTGTAATATTACTGTCCCACTCACTCCTTCAGTTTGCCTATACTGTAGTAAGATCAAGGTCACAGTGCCAAACATAGGAACTCAACTTCTACCCCAGCCATTTCAGCTCTTTTCTACTCTCACAGGGAGCTGACAGAGGACAAGCCAAAGGTAAAATGCTGGAGTTCAATCACTGGATACCCACAAGCTGTGACTCATGTCTACATCCACGCAGCCGAGGGGCTGCAAAACCAGGACCGTACAGGAGGTTAGAGTTTTTTCCACAAGTTAGACTTTTTACTACAAAACTTCTATTCAGGCTGATAAGTCTTTAATCCGCCAATCTGTTTTTACTTTCACACAGGTGCAGACCCCTATGTGATCATATCGTGTGAGGGCCGATCAGTAAAATCCACCATCCACAAGGATACTTTGGAACCAGAGTTTGCAACCAGTGCTGTTTTCTACAGGAAAAAGCTCAGGAAGCCCATAACTGTGGAGGTAATATTGAATCCCTCTCTCATTTTTCCTGCTTAATTTATTCTTGGTGACTGGTGGTGCAACAGGATTGCTCGCAATTGTTTGGTTAAACCATGGATCTCAGATATGTCTCCTTTTCAGACATCTGTCAGCATTATTTTAAGCTCAAAAGATGCATTATTCATTGAAGTGTTTGTAAAAGGCTTCGAGAGCATAAACGAGGAGAAATTTATGGCCAATTCATGAATTTATTTTTTAATTCCACTAGTCTAAGTTGCACATTGGGCCAGGACTCATTCAGCATGTGCACATCTTAAATTCTGAATTAAGAGAAACCTTTCACTTCAGCAACAACCTAAAAAGTCAAAGTATAACACTAGTGTGTCGAGTGAAGCTCGAACATATTTAAAATTGACTGTTCTTCCTCAGGTGTGGAACAGCAACGCAGTGAAGGACGAATTTATGGGCCAAGTGGTGTTGTCCGGGTCAGCGAATGACCCCTCTGGCCCTCAGACGCTTCAGCTCAGGAAGCAAGGAGAGCAGAAGGCTGAGATGCCTGGCACCATCAGTCTAAGGATCATCACTTCCACTCAGCTGACTGGCATATAACCAGATCCTTTTCCTTTCTCAACTATACCATGAACATATTATGCAACTTATTTGAGCAGGCATCAAAGCCGATGCCTCAAACCGACCATTTGTATCCAGTTATTTGTATGATGGTGAATAATGTGAGTGGGGGACCATGGGACAGACTGCAAATCTGTTCTTTTTAATCTTTTTGTTTTTTTACTCTTATAAAACATTTCTGATGTGTTTGTAACCTGATTATTCTGCTACAGTGTTGTGTAATATGGCAGAATTTGTCATTCAGGCCTCACAATTACCAAAATTACGGCCTGTACAGTCATCTTAATGCAGAGAAACATGCTAAATCATAATACATGTATCCATTCCTCGTGTTTCTTTCCTCCAAAAGTTTACAATCACGTTTGATTCTCATTACAACTAAGAAAATCCTCAATGAAATAAAGAATTAAAAGAACGACATCCTGAGACCAAACACGGCCACAGCTCTGGTTTACTTCCTCTTTTTTTTATTTCAGTCCAGTTCCCAAACTGCAATATTTTTTGTTTTGTTTTTTTTTCATTTTTTACACTCAAGACACAGCCATGCACAATTCAAAGTTCAAAAAGTCTATTGCTTCAACCACAATTAAAAATAGTTTATCCAAAACCTCATTTCCCCTTCACTCATTTGTCCTTTTTCAAAGATGGGGGGAGGGGGGGGAGGCCTGCTGAGGTATGCCAGATGGATCAGCAGTTTTACAAAGCTAGACAGTAGTAAGTAGTAATAATAATATAATAATAAAGATAATAATTTAAAAAGTAACATTTTTTGTCTTTGTTCCATTCTCTTGATACACATTAATAGAGGAATTTTCACACCACGTGTACAGGTTTACACATTCAGAAGATAGGAATGTACAGGAGCAACCACAGAAAGGGGGGCACGTCAGCGGTGTCTCTCGTCCCGAAATTCACCTTTGTGCTCATAGTTCAGACCTGTACATGGGGCAGAGGCCAAATGTCCCAGGGCTGGCGAAGCTTCCTGACAGGCCACCCACACCTACCGCGCGCACACACTCACTCTCACACACGCAAACACTCAGCAGTGGTACTCAGGACAGACTGTGTGGGCCCGCACACAGAGTGCTGCATTCATCGGCTCTCTGTCCAGATGAAGGAGTGTCCCATAAAGCCCAAACAGGAGAGGTGGATCCAGGAGTGCAGAGACAGCGTGTGTGTTTGCTTTTCTTTTTTTTTCTGTTTCCAGGGTGCAAAACATTTATTGATACATACCATAGAGCAACCTGAATATTGTCATTTTAAGTTACATAGTTTTGAAAAAAGGTGGGGGTTCCCATCATATTTACATACATACATACATATCCTAACAATCTTAACCTATCTGAAGATGAGATACAGTGTATAGTTTGTTTTACATGCACGGATTCTGTTGCCTCTTCCTGTCTAACGCCACTCCTTCATCTTCTGCGCTGCACAATATGACTAAGCAGCTACCCTGCACCTCGAAGTCAAGGTGGACAACACGAGTGAGGCATCTTCTAGTGCACATTGAGGTAGCCCCCTAACACACGAACACACTCACTCACACACAAGGGGATCCTACACGGGAAATGCCCGATGGAGGCAGAAAATACAGACACAAAATATAACTTGTGTACAGGAGTGAGTTTAAACAAACCCCGGTATGGACGGAATGGTGGCGATCGATGAGAAACTCCTACATTTTTCAGTGCTATAGGGCAAGGTACAATCATAAAATGGCACTCCCTGCTTCATTCAGCAAAATAACATCCCCACGTGTATGAAATATCATGAAATAAATTCACATAACATCCAATTAAATTAGGGGGGGAAAAAAATGAATGAGCAACATCATAAGTACCACAGGGAGAAGAGAGGCAGGGGGCAGCTGGGCGAGGAGGACAGCTGGTGGTCAGTGGCTCAATGGACACACATGCATTTAAAGTATTTTCAGAACAGGCTGGCACTCCCTTTATGTTGTGTTTGTCAGTTTCAATCGGCCAAATGTTCAAATTCTGTATTTATATATAGATACAGAGGCACACAGCTCTGACTCTGCTGTCAGCGTGTGATATAAATTCTAGGTATCAGTAATCGTGTGTCTGTCTATAACAGGAAACTCGGCCTGTACTACAGAGAAAGCTGCAGGAAACCATCACCTACTCAAATGGAACAGGAGGACTGCATCTCTGTCTCTGATATGAAATGAATTAATAAAGGCTGTTTAAAGCTGGCACAGGTCATGTGAAATTATTCCTGACGTTTTCCCCTGTAGTGGCACCCCTGCCACACATTCACAAACACACACAGATGCAAAAAATATTCCACCTTGAGATGTGACAGTCTGCAGAGGAGTAGCAGTGTTATTTTTCCACAGAGCTGTAGTCATGCAGGCAAAGGCTGGGTCCAGAATCACTCGCTCACATCAGCCAGTCACTGCAGGTGCAGGTGTGGCCTGATCGTGCCCTGTGAAGGGAAGGACTAGAGTAGAGAAAGCCAAGCCTAAAGCTTGCCAGGGAAGGAATTTCAGGCTCTGCAGTTTTGTTTTTTGTTTCTCCTCCTTGTCGCTCGTGTAGCTTCTTCTTGAAAACGAGCGCACTTTTTCAATTTTTTCATGGTTTTTTTTTTTTCCTTTTTCTTTTTTGGTCTGGGGAGCGACTGCCTCCCAAACAGGACATACGACACAAAGAAATGTGCACAGTTTGTATATGCGCACGCAGGCCCACACACCCACACACTCACACACACTTGTGATGGACTGCTCTACATGTACAGAGTGCTGGAGAAGTAAACGAGGAGTCTTTTCAGCAGCATGGGCCGAGAGGCTGCAAGGCCAGGTGTCCGTCCTACATATGAGGCCTGGGGGTCTTTTGTCCTTGTGCTGTCACTGTAAGTCACACAAACCCCCTCCTTGTGCTGTCACTGTCATGTCACCTGCCACCCGTACACCCAAGCCCCCGATGTGATGAATGCACTCATCGCAGCCGGGGCTCCAGCCTTGGGTGCGGGCAGAGAGCACATCCTAGCGACTGCTGTTCTTTATGGCTTCCTTTGCAGCTACAATCAGGGGCGTCAGACTGGATAGAGGCTTCGCCAACTTGAGGAAAGAATGCTGCAAATAAAAAGAATTTTAAAAATGTACCTATGATTCCAAAATGGGCTGCAATATTATAAATATAAAATTATGACCATTAAAAAGAAGCAAAAGGTTTTATGCACAGTTGTTCATATCTGTCGAAGTACAACAGATGGCCAGTGTTGTCTGCATACTGCGTATTTCTCAAGTCTCAGTTTTTACCTGGAGCAACTCTTTGGCAGAACCTCTGCGATCCACATCCATCTCCAGACAGCGATTGAGGAAGTCTCTGAACACAGATGACAGTCTCTCTGGGTTCTGCAGCTCTGGAGTCCCATTGGTTGCTATCAGGTAGAGCGCCTGGAAAGATGATTGTGGTTAAACATACAGGTACCATAGAAAAAGAAGTCTCCATATTTTATCTCCATTATATTTTAAGACCAGTAGATGGCTACTGGGCCCCTTGTTGTGGCTGCACTTTGTCTCTTACCCTGAGTGGATTTTCATTCAGATAAGGCGGTTCTCCCTCCACCATCTCTATCGCCATGATTCCCAGAGACCAGATGTCCACTTTGGGTCCATAAGCTTTCCGAGTCACCACCTCTGGAGCCATCCAGTAGGGCGTTCCCACCATCGTGCTGCGCTTGTTTTGCTCGGGAGTGATCTGGGCACAGAAGCCGAAGTCGGCTGCAGGGAAGTGTGTGAAGAAGAGAGAGGGGAGAGACATGAAGGGGGTATTTTAACATTGAGTTATGTTTTTTTTAATGTAATTCCAGTAGCCTGTCATTTAACACAACACAATAACCAACAATATTGTTAAATATTGTGTTGGTCCCCCTTTTGCTGCTTTTGACCCATCGAGACTCCACTAGACCCCTGAAGCTGTGCTGTGGCACCAAGATGTTAGTAACAGATGCTTTAAGCCCTGGAAGTTGCGAGGTGGGGCCTTCTTGGATTGGACTTGTTTGTCTAGCACATCCCACAGATGCTTGATTGGATTGAGATCTGGGGAATTTGAAGGCCAAGTTAACACATCAAACTTGTTCTCCTCAAACCATTCCTGAACCAGTTTTGCTTTGTGGCAGGGCGCATTACCCTGCTGAAACAGGCCATAGCCATCAGGGAATACCATTTCCATGAAAGGGTGTAAATGGTCTTAGGCGGTATGTGTCAAAGTAACATCCACATAGATGGCAGGACCCAAGGTTTCATCAGATCAGGCCACTTTCTTCCATTGCTCCATGGTCCAGTTCTGATGCTCACGTGCCCATTGTTGCCGCTTTCAGTGGTGGACAGGGAACAGAATGGGCACCCTTACTGTTCTGCAGCTGTGCAGCCCCATACGCAACAAACTGCGATGTGTATTCTGACACATTAGCTTTTTTGGCAATTTGAGCTACAGTACCTTCTCTTTTGGATTCGACCACATGGGCTGAACCCTGTCGCTGGTTTGACAGACACTGACCACTGCAGATGAGGAACACCCTACAAGAGCTGCAGCTTTGGAGAGGCCCTGACCCAGTCGTATAGCCATCACACTCTGGCCCTTGTCAAGCTTGGTCAAATCCTCATGCTTGCCCATTTTTCCTGCTTCTAACACATTAACTTTGAGGACAAAATGTTCACTTGCTCCCTAATATATCCCGCCAACTAACAGGTGCCACAATACGTGTTATCCACTTCAGTCAGTCAGCAGTCATAATGTTATGCTTGATCAGTGTATCTTTAAACCTGATCATGCGCCACGCTAAAGCCAAAGGTACATTTTAATGAACAAAAAAGTGAAGCCTTACTCAGCTTGACGGATCCATCCATACCCAAGAGGATGTTGTCACTTTTTATATCTCTATGGATAACTTGGTTGGAGTGTAGAAAGTCCAAAGCTTGAAGACACTATGACGAGAGAAAAATAAAAGGCACACAATTAACTACTACACCCAGAAAAGGAAGCCTGTGTTAAGGAAAAATTTAGACATTCCTTTTCTCTAGGCTGGGTAAAATGTGTAAACGTGTCTGTGTGAGTCCACCATAATATTAGAGTCATCTCATCATAGCCACAGATGTGGTGGTACTGCTGATCTGAACTTGGCTCCTTACCTCTCTGCAGACTGCTGCAATCTGGCCTTCGTCCATGCAGGTCTCAGTCACTACATCTGTCAACGAGCCGCCAGCCAAATACTCCATCACCACCCAAAGCTCATCTCCTACCAGGTAACTAATAAAAAACAAAAAAAACCCAAACAAAAACAGAGACACGTATTTGATATTTCTTAGACAAATCAAGTCTTGACAGTTGGACAGAAAATGAGATGATAGAGCCATCTACGGCAAGAAGCAGGTGCTCAAGCATGTTACCGCTAGCTGTGGACAAAGGTGCAAAGAGCAACAGGAAAAAAAAAAAAAAAAGCTGAGCGGAACAGCTGCCAGAAAGCTGATTAAGCTGAGTGCTCTTGTTGAATTGTTTTACAACAGTAGGTGGCAGTAATGCATCTTAAGATGAATAGAGACCACCATTAAAAAAAAAACCAGAAAGGAGAAGGAGCAAATGATTAAGAAAGGGATCTGAAAAGGAGGCTGGGAGGATTTCTCAATGTCATTATGGCAACAATCATAAATACTAGGCCAAAAATCACTCTACAGTCCACTGCAGTTCAGAGAGGGCTTGAGAAGACTCTGCATTAACCTTGTTCTGACTGCAAATCAGCTGCTTTTGGCAAATTTACATTCATACACTCATATCGCTGAATGAGTTTACTTGTGTTAGAAAGTCTATGGAATACAAAAGTTTACAAAATGTTTTACATGCTGCGTCAAATACTATAATAATTATGCCAAACACCTGTTAATTTTGTGTGTTAAGTGGGTGATATAAAGTAAGGACCTTGCAGTTCCCATAACATGTAAGAATCAATTCAGAGGGTACCCCTTCTTTTACAGTCCCCTTATTGCTAAGTACGAACAGGGAATCCAGGCTAAATTATAGTGTATTGGCGGTTCATTGCAGCAAGCAAGATAATGTAGCAAGCAGGAAATTATAGAGAAAGTAACAAGAAACATTTCCACTATGATCCATCGTCTCATCAGGCTACAGCCCAGCTTTAACTGTGTAGTATGAAAAAATTAAGAAATTGCTGAAACAATGAATATCCCACCAACACCCACAGAAACTGTTGACCTCTGGTGTCATGGTTATTCTTCCATCATTTTCAAGGTAAATCTGAGTAATTATTAAACTACATCAAAACTGCACTATCTGCTGTCTTATTATTACATCGTTAGTTTCTATGGATTACATACTCATTGCCAGTTCTCCAACAATAAGCTATAATTTTATAAGTATTTCCCATGTAAAGACTTGATGTACAGTAATTAGGGGATTTCTAGGGAGGTACACATTAGGTTATGGTGTAAGTTTGGGGTTATGATGCACCTACATGCAGATTTAATGCAGAAGCATAAAACCCACTTAATACATTTTCTATGAATTTCTGTGAATCTGCATATGAAAATATACCTGTCAAGGTAGTTCACTATGTTGGAGTTTTTGTTTTCCCTCATCACCAAGATCTCATTGATGATCAACTCTTTCTTGGGCTGCTGCTGCAAGTTCATCTGTTTAATGGCCACCTAAAAAAAACCAGACAAGATATTTTGGGCTTAGAATATGTTCCCCTGACGGCGTAGGAAAGAAAAAGAAAGAATATATAGAATGTTAATGTTGTAAAAGACTGTCGTACCTCTTGGCCAGTTGCTATATCGATGGCAGTGTACACAGTGCCAGATGCTCTGTAAAACACAAACTCAAAATTACATCAACAGTCCAACTCTGAAGACTTTCTATATTATTCGCAGATATCGAGAATCAAAACACGAGGTGTGACAAAAAGCTATCATTCAACTTGATGTCAAGTGGACACAGTTGCAGAGAGCCCTATCTGCAGAGTGGTTCTGAGACTGTGGTGAGACTGCACCACAGTCTCAGAGCGTGACAAATTCACTTTAAGTTTGGGTCCGTTTGAAAGAGAGGCTGATGTTTCCTCTCTGTTGAGGTCCATGTTGAAGTGGTCACAACACAGCGTCCAGGGAGCAATCTAAAGTAGGGCTGCAACTATCAATTATTTTAGTAATCGAGTATTCTATCGATTATTCCATTAATTACTTGAGTAATCGGATAAGAAATACTTTTTCGTATTAACAGTTCATCTGCATATTTTAACTTCCGTACTGCAGTTTTTCGTTGTGTGAAACAAACAATGGTGGATGGAGCAGCTACAAAGTTCTCTTTTCTTCACTTACTGATCAGGTGGTTGATGAAGGACCTCCAGCTGTGTCCCAGTAAAGGTTTAATGGTGGTTACAGGAAAAAAAAAAAAGGCTCTTTTGGACACTAGAAAAACGTTTACTTCCGCTCCACCTGAGCTCACTGTCTCCATCCCGGCTCCGCCCCTTTGCGCGCAGACAGACTGCACGTAAAACAGTAGTGATGGTGAGATGAAGCTTCATGAAGCTTTGAAGCTTTCCATCCAATCAGCGAACCCATGGGTCGAAGCTTCATGGTGTTTCATTTTCTCTATTGCGCCATCAAGTGGACAGTCAATATAAAACAGGCAGTGATTATATTCTAGTGACGGTGAGATGAAGCTTTATTAAGCATTTAAGCTTTCCAGTCAATCGGTAAACCCATGGGTCGAAACGGCGCCATCAAGAGGACAGTTAATGTAAAACAGACAAACTGATTATAATCGCAAAGTGGCTTTGGTGCGCGAAGCTTTGAACAGAATAAATGATTATTGTGATAGCAATAAATATATTCTGAACTAACTAATATGGTGTCTGTCTTTATGATACAATGTTGGGTTCAAGAGGGAAAGTGGAAATAAATTGGAGAGATAGTTGTGATGTGATTGTGTTACTTGGTTGGTAAGTGTGCTCACTAGGGACGTTTTACTTATTCGTTTTTATTTAGTAATAACAGCTTTGCCACAGAGCCGAGCTTCAGGCGTTTTCTTTTGTTTGAAACGATTTCACCTGCTTCAGAAATTACACTTTCACAGGGCACAGATGAAGCTGGGGTAATAATTTTATTACTATGTGCACTCATTATTACAAGAGATCAGCTGAAAATGTTCCCAAACAGGGAAAATCTCCTCTTTCTGGCTGGTTCCATCACCAAAAAAGAAGCAGCTCGACTACATTGCAAAGCAACGCGCAACAGTCGCCAATACCACAATCTGTGAGGGGGGATCTGTTGCGTTTCGTTGCCCGTTGTATTTCGAATCTCACACCAAACCCATGAATCGTTTCCTGAATCAGTCACGTGGCTGGCTTGCGAGGCTTCGCACGTCACGACACAAGCCTCGATACGCGCTTCACAAAAGTCTCCCTCAATTACTCGATACACGCTTCGAAGCTTCGACACAGAACGACGCATCACTATAAAACAGCTGCCTACTGCTGTTGTGTTATCAGTGTTTTTGTTGAAAAACTGGGGTCTGCATGGGCGTAATGTTGTAATACTTTATGCAAGCATTCTCCTAAATATGTTTCTACTGTAGGTCTATTTTTAATCACTAATCAGGGATTAAAGTATACAAAATATTTTGACACGGGGGTCCTTCCGGTAAAGAACAATCGCTAGTGCTAATGCTCGCTAGCAAACTGTGGTTATAGCGATCCGTTCTGGGAGCTAACAGCTGAAGTAAAGAAAAAAATAATTACAGCTAAAATTCTCAGGACAGCGAACACAACACACAAACACGGCAGAAAGCGGTGGAGGCGTAGGAAAACATGTCAGCAATGATCCACTTAGTGTTAAAGGGAGAACTTTTTAGAATCTGAGGGTTTTTTTTCTAACGCCTAATCCACACTCCAGTCCAGTAGGTGGCGGTAATGTAGCTCTAAGCTGGTTTGTCAACCGCCAGCAAAACCACAAGAAGAGGGTGAAACGCTCCACTTACACGGAAACACCTGAGCGCTGCAGAGTTTAAACGAAGCATCAAAGCAACAAATTTGTTTCGAGGATTTTTTTATAATCGAATTATTCGAGTTACTCGAGGAATCATTGCAGCCCTAATCTAAATGTAGCAGCTGTACTGGAAACTGGATATGCCAGAGTAGAGGACCCTGAACCTGAGTTCATCCAAACTTTAATCAGGTAAGGTTTTGTTTTGTTTTTTAATCAGAATTAAGAATTTTTTTGACCAAATCTCATAAAAAACATGCTTCAATTTGCCAGTGCTGTAATCATATAATTACTACTTTGTGCAGTCAGGAAAAGGCAATAAATTAATAAATAATCTCCTTAACTGTTTCAAGAGCTGCATGGATGATACTTAAAAGTCCTATTCATGACATTTGTGTGTTCTGGGATTAAGACAACACCCGCTGTAGCCTTTCAGAACTTAAAAGGAAAATGAGGTCTGCTGGGATAAAAAGTAATAGTTTTATTGAGGTGACAAGTTAATGTGCTAGTATGACCAAATTGCCTTTAGTCTTTTGATATGAAGACAGGTCTAAAATAAAGTTATAGCCTAATGATGTTATGAATAAGCGTAGTGCTACCACAGCAGAAAAAACTCCACACTTCATGCCAGAGATTTTTTTTTTTTTTGGTTCCTCTTAATGAGCTAGATTTCCTAATTTAAACCCGAGCAATAGCAAGCACACACACACTTCCAATAGCCGCTCAAAGGAATGGTATGCAGCCAATCTGTCCTTATTAGGAAGTGTAACTTGCAATACAGAAAACCTTCCACTGTGAATTTAGGCTTTGTATTTTCCCCCTCTGTCTCTTGTTGTCAGCTACATCTCTACAACTATGAATCATGAGGAGCAGTTTTCTGAAAGTTAAAGTCAGCCTGACAAAGAATAAATAGAGAATTATCTACTGTTTAAATAAAAGCTTCCTGATCCAATATGGAAAAGGTGAGCATGTCAGAGCTGATAACAACCACACCACTTTTATCTGTGTGGATGTACAGGGATCGTGACAGAAAGCAACAGCATTAGAAGAACAAAAGACGAGGAGAGGGGGAGAGACAGAAATGGCAGAGTTTATCTGGCTCTTGGCCTTTTCAGGATACAGTTTTCATTTCCTCTCTACTTATTTTTCTCCCAGTAATTCAGCCAAGTCCTCCTCTGCCTCTGCCACTAGAACTCCCCATCTCCTGCAGAGGCCGACTGTTCCTGAAATTGCTCTATTTCAGTAACTGTGACGGCTGGTTGATGATCATGGAAAGACTTACCCTTGTCCTATTTTCTCAAAGCGTGTGTACTTCTTTTTGGGATCTCCCACACTCACAATACTCCCTGAGACAGAGAGAAAGCAGATATATAATGACTGTCCTTATTGTGTGTCAGTGCATACTGTCAGGACATGCTTCATACAAACACACACATGCACACAGAAAAAAAAGTCACTGAAAAGTTCACCCATAGTACACCCATATCTACTAGATGGAGCTTTCTGGTTATTTCACCTAAAGTTGTGTTGCAGAGATGCGAGCAGTCTGGAGAAGGCCACGACTCCCTGTTCTTTTGAATAATTCCCCTAAATATAGAGGTGGGCTACTAAATGTAATATATGGAAAACAGTCACTGGAAACCAAACATTCAGCCTATCTTTTTAATCACCACACAGGGAAAAGTTCAGGCCACACACACAAACACAGATCAACACAGACGTGCATCAGAGCATTAACTAGTACCCAGCACAAAAGGTCATGTCCTCAGTGTTGTTATAGTGAATAGATTTTAAAATCAGAGGAGTTGATATTTTTGTACGTGATAATGGAGATTGTTACACTCGACATATTTAAATTTGACTGATTTTAGGCAAATAAATATCTAAAAAAAAACAATCAAAACCTTCTAGTTGTCGCCCCTAAAATTATCCCATCCTATTAGCCCTAATTTATTTTTATATTTTTTGATTACACAAATCTCTACAGTGTGAAAGAATGTGTAGCTGCAAAGACACATACTGAGTCTCTCCAAAATCTCCTCATCTGTCATTTTGGACTTTTTCTTCTGCCGATCAGTGTGGCGATACATTGTGTTGGGTGTATTCTCCGGCTGCACCTGCGACTCTGGTGGAGTCAGCACCTCTTTCACAGGTGTGGGAGGCTTTGGTGGGTCCATGACAGAGCGTGTGTAGATCTGCGAGAAAAGCAGGATATCAAAGAAATGCAGAGGCCTCTCCAATCGCAGCACAATGATTTTTTCAAAGTGCACAATATGAACTAACAGATTTGGTGTGCTCGGGTCGAGGGGCAATGACCGGGGGCAGTTCGTCCTCATCGTCTTCATCCTCTTCCTCTTCTTCTTCTTCCTCTTCCTCCTCATCCTCCTCCTCCGACACAGGCGGAGCAATTGGGGGTTCTGTCGTTGACGTTTTCGCACCCTGGAGGGTAGAGTTGTAAGTCAGACGGGATGCATGTGCCGTGTAGCAGCATGGAATGAAAAGAGCATGTGCAGATTCCAAAATGTTTCCACAAATTAAACACAAATGACATTTTTTTTTCAGTTTTGTGTTGTTACCACTATTTGTGAACAGCCTGCAAACCCCAAACCAGCCACGTGCAGGATTTGATTCCTGGCCAGTTAAGGTTCAAAAGGATTTTGTGCAACATGAATAGACTATTAAATTACATTAAACATTACAAAATCAGATCACTAAAGACCAAAAGTACATCATACTAATAAACACGCAACCCAAAAGTGGGTTTGAAGTTAGCTTGCGATTACCATGAAGCCAAAACAGTTTTCAAATGATATTTACATGAAAACAACACAAACAAATCAGGTAAATTTTCAGAAAAAAAAAATGTTAATAGCAAAAGAGAGAATAAGTCAAGTGCGAGCTAAAGAGAGAAGAGTGAGGTGGCATTCAGTGCAGTTTAATCAGAAGCATTTTGAGCTGTGGGGACTAGTAAGGTGTGCCATGAGAATGAATTTTTAAGAAACAAACTGTTATATATTTGATTGTAAGAGATGACATACTGCAGCACTGCAGTGTGCAACATGGTGGTGAACTGCAGACATCCTGTTGATGTGGAAGTTACCTTTTAACAATTGTGAATAATAAGCCCCAGACATACTTACTATGTCTAATTCCCAGCTCCCCCCCCCCAATCCAAAACTCTACTTGCCTTGGATCATCTTCCTCTTATGGAATGGAAACACTTCATCCATTTCCAGTCTCGTCATGCATAAATGAAGCAGTGCAGCTTAGTTCTAGTGATTAAAGGGAAAGGGTCTGGCTGAAGGAAAGTCTCAGTCCTTCATTCAGACATACTGGGCCTCTGACCTGCTCCGAGGAGGGCTGGGCCAAGACTGCAGTACAGGAAAGGCTGTCTGGCTAACTGTAAGCAATTAGCCAGCAAGGAAGCCATGCGGTAATGTCTACAATGGTGATGAAGTTACAGACAGATTACTGGATTCAATTTTCAGGAATATGAGCTCATACATGCAGTTTGACAGTCATCACAACCCTCTGTGGCATGTGCCACTGCTCTGCTATTTCAGACACGATCCATTCCAAAAAAAAAAAAAAACAAAAAAAAAAGATTAACAGGTGCTCTTGTGGTAGATAACAAATATATCTATAAAATCAAAAACAGATCCAATCAATCCCCCATGAAATTTCAGTGCAGAGAGTGATGATGCCTTAATAATGAAATATTTGTGTGCATTTTGCATTAGCCAGATGGCATAATCAGTAGTAGGAGGTCAAATAGGTGAATTTAGCTTCAAGGCCAATGCAGAGATAAGTCATGTGGATAGTAATATGGAGGAGTTACCTTGTCAAATAATGCGCTGCAGGTTCTAAGGCTGACAGGAGGCCCAGATGACAGCAGTCGGTTCTGAATGTGAAGGTTGAAAATGGGAGGATTTACTCAAAACAAACCCACACATGTGTAAGACTATGTGAACTTTAGGAGAGAGTGCAGGGGGCAGGGGTACGTTACTGAGAGGTGGACATTATGTCCATGCATTATATCCTACAGCCAGCAGGAGGAAAGGACATGATAGAGATAGATAATGTTACCTAATGACTGTCCAT
This sequence comes from Australoheros facetus, assembly GCA_030220045.1. Classification (NCBI taxonomy): domain Eukaryota; kingdom Metazoa; phylum Chordata; class Actinopteri; order Cichliformes; family Cichlidae; genus Australoheros; species Australoheros facetus. The sequence goes on from JASGAU010378277.1 coordinate 16,728, forward strand.
GGCAAAAGCCCTGAACAATATTCTTTATTTGTCTTTAGATTTGTTTTTGGGGTCTTTTTTTTTTTTTTGGTAAAAATGTTATTTCACCTTATATTTGGACACTGCGGATGCATGCCTGTGCCTGATGTCTAATTCTGTGATGAAACCAACCTTGCCTAACAAACTGAGATTGCACCTGAATGCCTGTATAGTCTCACAGGCAGACAGATGTGTTAAAATAAGTATTATATCTCCTTTCCACTTTATTTATTCTAAAACCTGAGAGCACTTTAACTTAAGGAGCAGTATTTTTCCTTGTCATGTTGCATTAGCTGGTAAGAATGGAAAGAACTGAAGTTAGCTTTTTATGTCGTTTATAATTGTTTTAGATACTCGAGCGTAATCACTAATCACTGCTGATAAAAATCAAAGACCCTGGAAAACTCTGTTCTAAATTAACCATCCACAGAATGCATTTTTTTTTTTTTTGTGAGCACAACCAAACTGCATGAAATATTCTTCTTCTTGGAAAAGAACAGACCCATAGACCAACCATGCTGGACTCTAAAGTATCTGAGACAATAAACAGTAACAGTATCACCACACCAGTGCAATGTGTGGTAAAACACACACTCCTGTTATGAATGCAGTTATTACATGAAAAGCCGTTAAGGTTACAACAAGACAGAAAAACCCAGACTAAAAAAGAATCATTTAAAGGAACAATTAAGAGCCAAGAAAACTGACCGCAGGCACCGTCTCTTGAGAATGTGTTAAATTATTTTGACTTTTTCATTTCACTAACTTCATTTCTGCTTATAATAAAAACACAAACGTAATCGTTCCTGCCAACAAAAAAAAATCTCAAGAGTATATCTAATGTCTCATAAAGGAGGACTCTGGGGGTAATATCTGGCACTTCAGATTCCTTGTGAATTTTTGCCAGACCAAATCTTGGATTAGGATGCAGCACAGTGTCTGTACTGCCAATATATGCAGCTACATATGATTGCTGAGCTAAAGTCAAGGTCAGGCAGACACCACAGGCTCAAACTGAAGTTCAAAGAGCTCAAATGAAAATCTCACAATATAGACAGTGAATTGTTTTTCTGTTTTACCCCTTTGTAACCAAATCACTATGGGTAGATGACTTGTTATATTTGTTAATCTACGGCTCAAATATGAAACCAGCATAGCAAAAGCTGCAGTTCCTCTAACGGCCACTTGCGAGTAAATTCCTGCAGGCTTCCATATTAAAATGCTCAACTTTACAGCAGAAATAAATATGTTCACAGCCTAGTACAAAAAAAGCAGTTTTTATATAACTTGACCATTTGGATTTTGTTTAAGTCCAAAGTTAGGGGTGTGGCTGCTTTGACTGACAGGTGAATGTAGACACAGGCTGTTGTAGCAGTGTGAGGTTAGTCATTTTATTAGAGATTACTTTGTGCTAATTAGCAGGCATCTGTGCAGATCACCCATTTAAATATGAACACTTCTGGCTGTAGACTGTAGTTGAGATTGAGCGGCTTACAGCAAACAAAACATTAGCTCTCAAATGTTTTCCTGCATTGCAGATTAGTATAGAGTGATGTTAAAATAATATGAAAGAACATCAGGTACTGGAGTTAATGAGGAAACTTCAACAGAGCAGTCACTGGCAACATTCCTGCAATTCTGTTTCCTTAAGACGGTAAAGACCAATCTTAAAATTGGCACTATCACCAATAGCTGAGTCACCTCTGCATGCTGTTGAACACTGTGACAGTCCAAGACTGAGATGCTTTGGAATAACCTCACTGCGCTCACACAATCTTTTAGATGGACTGCCACACCCATTTGTCCTTCACAGGCACAGAGCTCTATCAAGCAATAGCGTTGCATGAAGAGATCCCAGCGTAGTTTGCCCGGGGCAGCAAATCCTACTAAACAGACTCGGATTCCACTTCTTCACCCAGCATGTACAAAGCATAGATTACTCTGGCCAAAGTCAGGAATGAGGTCAGCACAGCGGGAGTCCTTCTAGATGCAGTTGAGTCTCCAGCGAAGCTTGTCTATGGCTATTTCAAAATCTGGTTAAGTCGATTGGAAACATAAACAATGCACAGCAGCAGCTCTCACAGCAGCCATCGTTTCTGTGCAGGAGCTGCAAAACTGTTTGGCATGTATGCAAAATTCAGGGAATTATGCCACATAGAGAGGGCAGTAAGCCTCCAGAGGGGAACACGCACACTCTGCCCATTAGAGCGAGAAGTCTGTGTGAAAAGAACGTGCCTTAAAGTAACACAGTCTATTCTGGAAATTCCCAGAAAGAGACATCGAGGGTAAAGGGATGAAGATTTACTGTAGTGTAGGTGGAGAGCTTCAGGACAAAGACAAAAAAGAAAACATAATATTGCAACTTACCTGTTATATTATTACACTGTTGGATAAATCATAAAAATCTATTTGCCTCCATCCATTAATCAGACATTTTTGAAAGCAATAAAAATGTTGCAGCGACAGTGGCTCTGGGTAAGGATCAGCGATTAGATTTACCATCATAACAAGACAGTCCAGGGATATGAAGACAGTAACAAAATTCCTAACAAAATAGATTGAAAAGCCTCCAACTGGCATATATTCTGTTAGATTACATTTTTGTAGTGTTTTATGGATATATTATTTAGCTATAGCAAAAGACCAACACTGACCAAAGAAAGTTTACAAGAACTCACCAGAGTGTTTGCTGCTATGTATCCATGTGCTGACTTGTCTGAAATGGAAAGAAAACATTTGAAATCAGATATTTTGGCCTTTCATATTGGTGCCTGGTATTTAAATCCACTGGTACTTTGGTGAGATTACCTCCAGAAGTGAAGCTCATGTACTTCTGGTTGTTGACGGTCTCTTTGGAGTCGTAGAACTTCAAGACGTCCAACACGGCCTGCGGGTTCTTCTTCTGCTCCAGCTTGGTGATGTTCGAGGTCTGTAAGAGCCGTGCCCACTGCTCTGGGATACCCTTCACAAACAGATGGAGATCGCAGGTTAAAACTTCAATAATCAATTTGTTTCTGAGAGAGAGAAGAAATTTTTATGCACTCTTTTACTTGCAGCGCAGGTTTTTAAGAGTCTGGATGTATTTGGGCAGACAGCTGATCACTTCAGCTTAATGATCAACAATTTGAGACACATGTCAATCAAATAAAAACATCCTCTTTTGCTCTTAATATTCCATATAAAGAAATATTTTTCTCATTGCCAGTCAACAGCACAAATAGATTTGGTGGCAAAAATCAATTATTTACAAGAACTGAACGATAAAAGAAAGCTGCTAGTTTTATCCTCATATTTAATGGGTGAATATAAGAGTACTATTGATTTCTTATCCGTTTCTTCTACTTTATTTATTTTAACAGGATGTGAATGTCATTCAACAATGGTTTTCTTTCATGTCTTTCTAAACTCAAAAGTAAATACTCTGCTGTTGGGGGGAAAAAAGGCACAAGTGCTGGCACTGGGGGCTTAGAAAGAAAGAAAAACCCTGAAACAAGTCAAAGCAAAGTGACTGCTTCAAAGCTCTTAATAGGCCTCTGTGTATCACAGGCACATATCTTTGAACATGAACAAGGAACTATTTGTTACTGATACTGTGCGGCACATTTGGAAGTCAAATAGATCTGAATATGTATTCCTTAGTGTAAAAGCTTTTTTTTTTTTTTATAGAGGCATGACGATAAAGATGTGAACTTCCTACAAATTCATTTTTGGATTAGGATAGACTAGACTAGACTTGGTATTATTAGTTTATTCCCAGTACTGGGAAACCAGTCTAGGTTCATTATATGTATTCATGTTATTGTGAGCGAGTGTTGTATGAATATGTGTTTCAGTGGTTTTATTATTTACTTCAAATTTTTAATACTTTGCCCATTAACAAGGATCTCACCATGAATGGTAACCGTACACAAAGTGTGCTATACAAGATTATGAACAAATACAGTACAAGTTACTTTCCTGCAACAATATACAGTCATGTGAAAATGGAGGTTTTCATACAACTCTATGCAGTATTCTATATCAAGTATACTTTAGTCAAGTGTGAGGCCATCTGACAGGTAAAACTGAGCCAAAACTGGGTTGTGCCACAGCACCAAATCTACAACAGAATGGCTGAAAAAGAAAAGGATTGAGGTGTTGTAATGGCCCAATCAAAAGCCAGACCTCAACCTGATTGAAATGCTGTGGCAGGACCTTGAGAGAACTGTGCATAAATTAATGTTTGTCAACCTCAATGAACTAAAGCAAAACTGTAAAGAAGAGTAGGTCAAAATTCATCCACAGTGATGTTAGAGACTGATAAAGTCATACAGAAAACAACTGCTTCAAATTATTGCTGTTACAGGTGGTTGAGAGGGAGTACTTACTTTTTCACAGGACTGCATAGTTTTTACTGCTATTGGGACTACTCCATTGAACCACATGCTAGATAATGCCAAAGAGAGTCGATTGTATTTCTTGCAAGCACAATATATCTGCATACAGTACCTAACTGCGGCAGTTTGGTGCTAGTAAAGTATAAAAAGAAGGGAAATACGAAAAAGAAGAGAAAAAACTAAGAAACTGATTAAACTGAATTGAGAATAAAGTGCATTAAACAGTGGAACTAGAGGAAAGGTGAGATTCAGTTTCATGGTATTGCATATCTAGACTTGTGTAACAACATCTACTGCCAACTGAGACTGGAGCTAAAATGCAATTTACCAGGAAACACTAAAGGAATTGAGTCCAGGTTTCACTTGATAGCAGGTTAGAGTGACTGTCATTAAAGTCACTTGTATTATCAACCCTGTGTGTAGGAAGTGAAATTATTAGCTGACTCTACCACTTTAGGGAATTGTGATTTTAGAAATGTGTGCTTGCAATTTTACTTTCAAATGAGAGGTGAATTTTAGAAGCACATCTGTCCTCATTTATATGCCTGATCATCAGGTGAAAGGGATACTCACTGTGAATTCTCCTGTTACGGCATCAAAGCCAACATGAATGGTGTGTTCAAAGTCTGAGGGTAGGGATATCTCAGGACGTTCCTTCTCCTTCTTCTTGTTTGCTAAAAGAGATGCAATTTAACATTTCTTTTTGGTATACATTGGAAACTAGTGAACTATGCTAATCAATATGTGGCTGAGCCTGAAGGTGACATGTGGAGAAAGATACTCACTCTTGTCTCCCCCGGGGAAGATGGAGCGCAGGCGGACCTTCTTGTTTTTCTCTTCAGGAGCCATTGGAAGTGGTTTAGATGCGTGATTCACTGATGAAGAGTCTCGGGAACTACTGTTCATTCTCAAGGGGGGGGCTGGTGGTTTCTCTTCAATATCAACACTATCAGACATCTTTAGTAGTACTCAAAATGCCCTGGGAAAGAGAGAGAGAGAGAGAGAGAGAGGTGCAAGGGCTCAGTGTGAAAAAAGTCTATGTATAGATCAGCAAGGACTCAAACAGCAGCAGGTGATAAAAGCTACACAATCCCTCTGCATGTACTGATCTTAACAAGTTTGAATTTTGACTTACTTATTTAGAACTATACAATAATATTAAGGGCACCAAATTAAGGAATACATATTTGTTTCTGTTGATATTTGTAAATGTTTTTAAATTACCACTACAATATAAAAAAAACTGTTATTTCCATCTGCTATGTTTTATTTTTGGCATTCTGGTTCTTTTCTGGCAGCAGGAAGACCCTTCAAACCAAAGACAGCAGGCATCAATGATGACAAATACAATAAGTCAGACACAACATGAAAAGGAGCTGGGTTGGAGGTGGGTTGCAAAGCGGCTTGCTGAGGCACAGCCCCTGTGGGCAGGCTAAAACAACTGGATGTGAAGGCGGCCATCAGCTGAGCCACCATCTAATATGGACTGGCATTAAGATCAGCTGATCTGCCAGGATTGTGCATGCGCTTGACTTCATAGCCTACTGAAATGCTATGCCTGATTGATCTTTATCAAGGTCAGTAACAAGCTATGGAGGTTGACCCCACTGAGATTGCTAAGGGGGCAGTTTTACAGTAGAAAACTCTGTTAATAATTGTGAAATTGGCCCCAACGTTTCCTACAGTCCAACAATCTAAACCTAAACAGTGGTAGCTTTATACTGATATAAATGGTAAATGGTCTGCACTTACTAACATCTTCCTACCTCTGTGGTACTGTGGTTATGATGGCAGTTATGCTGCCATGCAAGAAGTCCATCAGCCATCAGGAGCCCCTGGGGTTCAGGGGCTCCTGATGGCTGAACAACACTTCAGCATGTGGAACGATTGAGGATCAAACTGTCAGCCTTTCAACTGGCACATAACTGCAGTATGTAATTATTCAGTTTGATTGATTAATTTCTTCAGCAGTACAGAAGTCACAATGTTTTGTTTCAAGTTTATAAGCTGTTACCTTGGCCAGGACTCTGTAAAAGAGATTTGATCTTAATGGGACATTCTGGTTAAATGAAGGTAATAGGAATAATAAATACAGTAATTTTTTAATTTTAACTCAGTTTTACCTACTTTAAAAACTTACAAAAGACTAGATACGGTTTTAAAGTTCAGTATTCACAGAGTTTTCCGAGAATTTCTCATGAATACATCAAACTGTCTGCAAATGCAGTTGATATTTTGCACAGCAGATTTATATAGGAATTAGATTTAAAACACGACTCAGCAACCAAGACGTGATTCTAAGAGAATCTGGCAAGAATAAATGTTTCCATCGCTCATGCGCTAATCTTCCATCTATCCATTCCATCCACACATCTTAGACTCCTTCACTGCCGCACCCTGAGGCCAAGCCCATCATGTGATGTGATGCACAGGCATCCCAGAAAGCGGGCCATCCATGTGGGCCGCCCACTTGGTAGAGACCTACATAAGCAAACAAAGACACACACTTAAGCTTTTACTCAGTGTGCCTTGCCTTTGACAAATTACACGTGTACTTAACCATCTCCTCCACAAGACATAATCAGATAGGTCACACTGAACTCCTCGTTAACTGCTCAAAAGGACTGGTTTTGAATAAAAGAACTTGATTAATGGAAAGATGTGACATGATAAGAAGGCACTGTTTTTATCAGATTTTGACAGTTGACATTATTACACAATACCTCTTGCTATCTCCGTCTGCTGCCTCAAATTCTTGTCTTGTTGTGAAACAGATTTGTCAGTAATGTGTCATTTCAACATAAACCTGTTTGGGCAGGACACCAGAATCACAAATCAAGGATTCTCTAAACAGGCTCATTGTTTGTTTAATTTACTGTGCAGTGACTAACTCTGAGGGATGTCTGATAAAACAGCAACAACAACAGCAGCCACAAAACCAATATCATCATTAACTGTTTTCTTGTTGACTGTAGATTTAATGTAAACATTTAGTGGATTAAGTGAAGAGATTTGAATCTTTCTTCCAAAGGGACATCATTTCATTTAATCTCCCAGCGGCATGCAACAGTTTTTCTTCCCTTGGATAACATTACCAATGTGCTTTAATCTGTAATTAGGTGAATGCTTGACTCATAATAACTAAACTATATGTGGAAAATTAATATTATGTTAAATAAAGGCTTGGAGATCAAACATGGATCTAAGATAAAAGGCTACCAACATAATCTTGATGTCTCCTAATTTATTTGACAGTGTTTTGTATTCTCCTCTGCTGGTGACGTGATAGCTCACACTGTGATAGTTTCAATTAGATTAACTATCCAATGATGACTGCAGGAAATTATTTGGTAGATATCAGCCCCATGCACACTGCTGGCCTTCAGCAGCAGTCCAGCTCGCTGTAGATGAATTTTCAAGTCTTATCTGAGTTGAGGTGCAAAAAAAAAAGAAGACATGAGTATGACTTTTGCACCGGAAAGAAAAAGGGTGCCAACAGCGGAACATAAAAAAATAAAGATTGCAGCATCTTATTCTAAAAGAGGTTACATCAGTTGCATCCATGAGAAACTTTTAAATTACCCTTTCCCAAGACTGATCTATGAAAAAAAAGTGACTCACTCTTGACGGCGCAGTTACTGAAGTTAGATTTTGATCTGGCTTAGCTAGCGGGCACACACTATTTTTGAATAACCAGCCAGCTACCGAGACATGATTTTAAAACACCACTACATCTTTATTATTATTTTAGTGGTGCGTTTCCAAGATCTTATGAGATAGATTGGTGGCGGGGGAGTAGTGTGCCGGCAGTTTCTGTGCGAGAGTCCAGATGACAACAGAAAACAGGTTTGCTTAGGTTGGAGATTAGGCGTGCCACTAACAACAAAACCCAGCAAAACTCTGCTGTTTACAGAGGAAAGTCACAGTGTTGACATATTAAAGAAACAGGGTGTGTGGACAACACTGCTGTCTAGGCAATAAGGAAGACGTGGCTGGATGTTCAGTAACCTCTGTATGCAATCTGACACAATCAGCCAAATTTAGCTAGAGGATCACAGGGATTATTAAGCTTTATGGTTTAATACTGTGACACGAGGCCTGCAGTAAATGTGGAAATGCTGTTGAACACCAAACCACTGTTTAAGCTTTTGATTTTGTTTCCTCATATGCTTGCTTTGCTTCTCAATGTCTCATTCAACATGACAGTTACTGATTGTTGCTAAAGGATCCATAAAAAGACTGAAATGTCTGTCATCTACCCTATGCAGACCGCTCATAGCATATCTTTTTTTTTTTTTTTTTTATTCAGTGGGAAAATTGCAACAGCATTAGTGATTCAAGTTCATAAAGTGTCATCAAAGTCTTAAACGCCGTCTATCCACCTTCTCCGCCGTTCACTGCAAAATCACAAATGTCCTGTTAAGACTAATGCAGCTGCGACTAAAGCCTCCATTAATCCGTTAACATGTTTTCAACAGTTTCGCTAGTTTCAATACAAGTCACACTGCTTTTTGCAGTCACGCACAGAAGTGGATCCACAAACGTGCAGATTGCACAAGTGAGACCTGCCAACAGCAATGGGGATCTAATCCATCACGTCACTATCGGGACTTGAAATGCAGAGGAAAGAAGTCGGAAGCTACATCATCAAATAATGACAGGAGAGTTTGAACCTTTCAGATGTAAAATGAATGTGTTCCTGGGATTTAGTCAGGTCAGTCATAACCCCTTTTGAGACATGGCTTTGTAACATTGCTGGCTTCTGATAGCATTCAGTCATTAAACATTCCCATTCATGAGGAGCAAGGAGTCACGGCACGTGCGTGACATTAAGTACCGGGCACATAATACATGTGGTGGCATGGACATCCATCCATCCATCCATTGTCACGGGGCGCATCAGGAGCCTATCCCAGTTGTTATAGGATGAGAGGGAGGGCACACCCTAGACAGTCCCCAATCAGTGACATATTTGCCATTAAAGTGTGCAGAACTTGGTGAAAGTATTTTAATAGTTACTTTGACCATTAAAGACATATAGTCATAGAATGCATCCACGCATATTTCAAGAAACAGCTGGGAAGCAACACGCTAACTTATTCCTTTTATTTATTTATTTTTTTTGTCAAATTTCAGATTAAGTTCACCTCTTATGTGTCATTAGTCTGACCTGCAGTAATATAACGCTGCAGTTAAACAACAACAAAAAAAATCTACAACAAAATGTGAAACTTTTGAGCAAAGCAAGTGAAGGAAAACAACATACATGGATGGAGTTTGCCATCTTTGGAGAGGTCGCTGCGTCTCTCTCTGACAGTTAAAATGCGCATGCACCGGATCTTCTGCACTCTAATGATGATCTGACATTTACGGAACAGCGCTGGAGCGGAAAAATGTGTTCAGACTTTTGTCTAGCATGAAGTCATAAACCCATTTCAAGGAGCTTCTGTGATTAGGGCAGAGTGATATCACAAAATTAAAAGTGGGTTTACTGTGCCAAATTTTCAGGGGTGCACAATCATACATGAAGCTGGCATGTTCCAGTATGGTCAAATGAATGGAAAGGAGTACAAGTCTTAAAGAGGCAAGAGTTTACTTCTTTGCTTCATCAATACTCGTGTCGTCCTTGGGAGCACCCAACACTTACATAAAACAGTGAAGTGAGCAATGAGTGCATGCTCATAAATATGATAATGTTAGGAAAGATCTGCCTTCAGAGAGCAACGTGGCTGAATGATGGCTAAAAAAAAGAGAGGAAAAAAAAAACCTCTTCGGCATCTTTCTGTTTATTTTAATGACGGGCAGTAGTGAGTGAGTACAGCAAACATCAGCAGCAGCATGATTTTATATTACAAATCTAACTGTGGCCCTTAATGCTGTGTGGCTGTTTAGCTTATCACCTTCCTGCCAGCAGTTTTGCTGAGCAGCCGAACGGCTAAAGATGGCAGATTCACGAAGGCCCAGACGTTACCGATTCTTCGCTCACATAAAACACTGACCTATTTACTGTGCAGACTGACAGGCAGGCAGGCAGTCAGTGAGTACGCTGTCCCTGAAACAAGCAGCTACTATTTCTGAAACACACAGAGGCTAGTCTCTTGTAAATCAAGTGTACAACTGGCTTTTGCTGAGACTGAAATTACTGGTATGAGGATGAACTACACCAGCAATGGGNGGATTAAGAGACTGATTTTTATCACGTCCTTTTTAATCAAGTCAAAATGCAAAAGAGCAGAACTGCAGCTGTAAAAATGATCTACAACATGTTAATATGACAGAAGTTCCATCCCCAGTGCCATCCTGTTTGACTTGCTTTAGAAAGATGTGACATTTTGACAGCGATACAGAAATGTACAAGGGTCTAAAAACAAACCCCCCCCACAAAAGCCCCACAGACATTACTGGAGATGTTTTTACATTTGGCTTCCATAAAATATTAATATATCCATGAAGAGTAGGCATTTTCCTTGCTCTTTCAAACATTAATGCTGAATTTGAATGGCTAACACAGGAAGAGGCTCTAATCGTGAGCCCATGGCAGCCCAGTAATGGCCCCGCAGTGGGGGGAGGGCTCCATAAGCTCGGCTCTCCATGCCCCTGATTAGGACACGCTCTCTGTTTGACTTGGCTTTGGCTGTGCTTCTATGAAGGATGCTGATTACTTGGATGGGATAGACAGCTTGAGGACGGTCAAAGGATAAGGAGAAAGGAGGCATACTCTGTAGGTCACCATTGTTATTTGCTTTATCTGTACAGAACTTGTACTCACCGCTGTTCTGCGTTTCATAAACACAGGGTCCAACGTCATATTACAGATCCACACATCGACACAAATCACAGCTGTCAACATGTAACTACACAAATGCTCGTCTCTCACATGACTGGCCTCTCATGGTCAGAAGAAAACACTCGGGCATGGTGCTGATTCCATACGTCACCCCCTTTAATTTCAAATGGGGGCCAGAGGAGGAGATGTCTGATGGTCATCTCTGTTAAAGAAGACTCGTGGTCAAACAAAATTAACATAAAGATAAATGGCCGTTTTGTTAATAAATAGATAGTTAAGCGGTGATAGTTAAAAACATGAAGATTAACCTGTTTTTGCAGTTTTTGGATTGTCAACAATATGAACACTTTTTGACAGTTTGTTACAGACAGATGAGAAGCTCGGTGTCACTCCTACATCTGATCAGGGACATGGTGACGATGCTGTCAGCAGACAATTTAGCTTAACACAAGCACGGGAAGAAAAGGGACACAGTAATGGTAAAAAGACAGTATATGGTCTGGCAATTCTAAGGTATTACATACCAGGATATAAAAAAATGATCTAGTCCTTACCAGGTCTTAATTAGGTAAATATAACATGAAATGACCAAGAACCCATGATATATTATACCACATCTTCTATTTATTTAACAAAAACTAAGACAAACCGCAAAAGCACTGCATGAAAGACCATGAAGTAGCTTGTAGAACCACCTTTAGCACCAATAAGTAATTGTTTTCTGTGAAAAATGGGAATTTTCTTCATTGTTGTTTGTGGGTGTTTCAGTCTGGACCTTGACTGGCCCATTGGCTGAAAAAAGAAAAGAAACTAAAGGTGCTGCATTCTGTTGTATAACCCAACTTCAGCTAAGCTGTCAGAAAGATGGCCTCACATTTGACTCTAGAATACTTCGGTATACAGAGGCGTTTATGGTCGACTCACTGACTGCAAAGTTCCCATGTCCTGTGGATGCAAAACAAGCCCAAATCATCACCCCTCCACCACCGTGCTTGACAGTTGGTATGAGGTGTTTGAATATAATGCACATCACCATGTTTGGCAAAACCAACCACAGCACATCATCAGCAACATCTGCAGTTTGGTCTCCTCTTGCAAAATGTGCTGCCGTGCTCTTTTTAGAGAGCAGAAGCTTTACCCTTGCAACCCTTCCAGACAAGCCAAACTTGTCTTTTTCTAATTGTACTGTCATGAACTTTAACATTTAACATGCTAACTGAGGCCTGTAGGGTCTGAGGTGTAGCTCATGGTGTTTTTCTGAGCATGGTCTGACCTTGGGAAGTATTTCCTGGAATGTCTACTCCTGGGAAAATTGCAATTCTCTATCTCACAGTACAATGACGGACTTAAAATTGTCTGTAAATGGCCCTCAAACCCATTCTAGATTGGCGGTCAGCAATAATTGCTTCTTCAAGATCATTGCTGATATCTTTCCTCCTTGGCATTGTAGCAACACATACCTAAATGCTCAACCAGCAAATACTTCTGTTTATAAAGGTGCTCACACTTGTCGACAATCAATTAAATGCACTTAATTATCAGCAACTGGCTTCTACTTACCCTCTGAATCCCTATGGAAGCTGGAAAGGTGTACTTAGTTTTCTACACTCTGGTTCCACATTTTGGCTTTATTTTTGTTGAATAAATGACACAGTGTAATATGCCATGTTTTGTTGTATTTGAATAACTTTAAGACTGCTGAGGGCCAGATGATTTGTAATGACATCCTGATATGTAAAACCTTTGAATTCAGAGAGGGTGTACTTTCTTTTGTAGACTGTAGCCTGGTAAAGTAACAAAATGTGCATACAAGCACCTCTAAAGCTGGCAAACTATGATGTTACAGCTCCCTTTTTCTACCCTATGTCAGCTACAACTGATGACAGTGACTGGATTCCTGAGTTACAAGAACAAAACAAAAAAAATTTCTGACAGTTCAACTTCTGTAAAAAGGAAGCTCTACTTCTTTGGTTTAAAGCCTCTACCGCAACACTCAGTAACTCTGCTTTGCATACAGCTCCAACGTCTGGTTCATGAAAGGGACAAGTCACAGCTGCCTCACACGCTTTCATTGTAACAGGTGGCAGGTGGCATTTATCCCCATCTCAAACACAAATTTGGCTGACTTCCCCATTTTATATTTAATGGAGGGGGGGTTGACATTATGTAGAAAGATGTTGCAACACTTTTAATAAACAGGTTAAAACAGTTAATAGAAGCTCCATAATGTATTCACCATGCCTGATCAAGAGCTTAATAACAGGTTTACAACATATTCAAAAGTGCGCCACCCTGCATGAAGAGTGAGATTTCTTTCATTTGTTTATTGTTTCACAGCAAAAGAATCACATGTTTCATTGGAACAAATAAAAAAAACCATCTATTTTTAGGGGATACACGCGCCTTGGGGGAAAGCTATGAACATCTTTTAATCGTGTGGGTAAAAAGGCTTATACCCGTTCATAATATGCCAACTAGAGCATGATTACACAATATCAAAGGAAAAAAGTAAATGAATGAAACAGCTTTCAAATACACTTTGAAATAGCACTTCAGATGTCCATTAACAGAGAGATCTGAGGTCTCAAACACTGTTGATGCACATACAGTGTATGTTTCTATCAAAGTAGCTTTTCTGAGACAGAATCTGGCGATTGATTTCAATCCAGGGTTTGTAGTACTTCTTTTTTTAAATGCACAGCACAGTTTAGAAACATCTCTAATCAGTGATCTATTATTAGCAACCAGCCAGCATCTGATACCAATTCATCTGATTTATATATATATATATATA
>JASGAU010378278.1:0-14669 GCA_030220045.1 Australoheros facetus
GAAGCTTTGGGAAATTAGATCATTTGTCCTAACACGTGCATTGGGGGAGCTGTGTAGTGTTCTGATCCAGTTTATAAAGGATGAACCGAATCCAAATTTTGGTAGAACTGCTAGTAAGAATTTCCAATTTACCCGGACACGCTCATTTTTAATTAACCCAAATCACTGATATCAGTGATTTGGATTCTGTGACAAGCCTCTCAAGACAGAGCCTTGGAGTTACATTATTTGTTTGCTTGATTAAATTAAATAAGCTCTCAGTGCAAAGTAATGTGCGGCAACACAAATTGTGTCATATGTGATCCAATTTAATTCCATTAGTAGTTTTTAAAATAATCATCTATGAGCTGTTTTTATTTTATCTTCAGAGTTAAAAAATGAACACAATAGTCTTGACAGAATAAATGCACAATCAAGTAATGATATAACTGAAAACTCCCTCAAAGTCTCAATTTAAAGCCACCAGTGACTGTATATTTTAAGGCATTGTATGAAATATCATACATACAGCTTATTATAGAAAAAATGGTACAGAACACTTAAATATAAATAATTAAATTAGTTTGTTCTTTCACCTTCACTGAAGCACAGCTTCTCAAAATTGTTACTTGCTGCAGAAGATGCCGTGACACCAGTGTTGAAAATGTAGCATTTGGAACTCATTATGACTCAACCATGTAAACCAATGATTTATTTTCTCGAGGCAACAAAGCAATGCTACTTATATGGGTTACACTTCAGAGAAAATAAAACTATTCAGATTAGAGAAAAAAATGTTCCACTCACATTTTGTTGTGTGCTATAGTGCAAGACAGTCATTTGTCATTCAGAGAAAAAAAAAAAAGGATGCTGTGGTTTGACTAGATAGATAGATTTTCAGTTGTGTTTAATAGATGTGTTGGCCTTAGATATTTAGAACTATCTTCAAATTCATGCAAACGTATAACTGAACTCACTGAGATTTTTTAAAGTAATAGTTTTTAGTAAATGTCGTAACAGATCATTTTGGACGTCACAGGCTTGGGCTCTCCACCACAGTAAATCCGCCCCAAATCCATCTATAAATCAAAGCACTTTGCTCAAGAGCACCAGCAAATGTGTTGCCCATTTGCCATTAAAGAGAAAATAACCTCTTCTTGCATTCTTAGATATGTTCTACTAAAACCTAGATCTGTAAGTCATCTAGCTATTTAAGCTTTATGGAGATTTAAGTTGCTTTCTTGCTGATAGCATTTAGTCTTAAAACGTTAGAGGAGGAGTCAATTTAAAGCAACAGAATACAATTCACTAATCTGTACTGCTGCTGCTTGTAGGAAAAAGACTGAAAATACAATAATTTTGCAGGTGTGGATATAAAACAAACTCTGTTGTGCTTTGAAATCTTCAGGTTACTTCAAATAATAGGTTTTGAATTAATACTGAGGCAGAGTTCCCAAATCTTTGTGGCAATAAAGATGACAGTTTAGAGTGTAGCTATTTTGTTAACGTCTCCCTCTGTTTCTGTTTGTTCCTTGCTGTGCTTGGACCAATTACATGTCTCATACTGTGGCAGGTGGGTCTCTTGAAAGAATGAAAACTAGATACTTACTCCTCTGTGGTGTCGCCTGTCTGTTATTAAACCTGATGGAGCACACACATGCATTGGCAGGTTTTCTGTCTCTACTACATCTTACACAGCTCTCACATCTCTGAGTCTCTTGTCTCCCACCTGAAAAGAAAACTTTCTTTTTTGCGGCAGGTGCACCGACTATACTTCCACACCTACCTTCTCATCTCTAATCACTACCTGTGCTCTCAAACAGAAAGGTGCTTGTTTCAAAGCTATTTAACCTGTCCCACAGATGTGCTTTTGCTTCTGTCTATCTTCACTTAAGGTGTGTGTGATTTGAAGGCAGAAAGCTAATACACCCTGTCCTACCCTTAAAAATGTGAGCTTTTTGTCTACTGACCTTTAGATTTAAAGCAAACACCACAAACAGTCATTTGGTGTTATGCCTTGCTGTATGGTATCATTCAGAATTAATTCAGGACCATTCCTCTTTAGTTCAGTTGAGCAATCTTCAATAATCTCTGGTCCAAACTGATCATTTAGTGGTATGATTAGTTTGGTTAAGATCCCAAAAAATTGTTTTATGAAAAGATTCTGTTCAGAAGTGTGGGGTCATGTAGGAATGTCCATATTTTGAAAGAGACACACATTCATTCTTAATTAACTATTGTGAATGAGAATTTATGATTAATGGAATTGTTAATGTAAACAAATGACAAGTTTTGTGCTCCTGTGATTTATATCACTAAAAGCAGAAAGGTCTCTGCCAAACTACCATTTTAGTGGTGTGTTACATAAGAGTCCTTTCCTGTACAGTGCTGCCAGGATGAAAAAACAGACAATTGTATTTTTGATGACTTAATGGCAACTATCCAAAGCCTGTTAAAGTTCAGTAGATAGGTAGGTGAAATTGTAGTATAATTATAAAATAAGATATAACAGCTCAATTCATTTAGGCATGTAGAAGTTACTTTGAACAGATTAGTCTTATTATTACAGATACTGTACTGCTGACTTTGTTGGATTTTCCCATGCAGCCATATCCAGGGTTTACAGAGAATGGTCTGAAAAAATATCCAGTGACTGGCAGTTCTCTAACCAAAAATGCAGCATTGATGCCAGAGGTCAGAGGTCAGCTTCAAGCTGACAGGAAGGCAACAGTAACTCAAGTAACCACTCAATACAACCAAGTTTTGCAGAAGAGCATCTGTGAATGTGCAGCATGTTGAACCTATAGCAGCAGAAGACCACACCGGGTGCCACTTCTGTCAGCTAAGAACAGGAAACTGGAAACTACATGGGCTCATCAAAATTGGATAACAGAAGATTGAAACAAATCTGATGAGTGTTCTGCTGCGACATTCAGATGGTAGGATCAGAATTTAGTGCAAACGACATGAAAGCATGGATCCATCCTGCCTTGTATCAACAGTTCAGGCTGGTGGTTTTTTTGTAATGGTGTGAGAGATATTTTCATGACAACTGGGATAGGCTCCACCCCCACCGTGACCCTGAACAGGATAAGCGGAAGAGAATGGATGGTGCCAAATCACAACAGTCACCTCAAGGCACTGTAAAGACCCTACAATAATTACAGAGAAAACCCAACAGTCAAAATGACCCCCCATGAGCAAGAACTTGGAAACAGTGGGGAGGAAAAACTCCCTTTTAACAGGAACAAACGTCATTTCTTTGGTACTAGCAAGGTGTACCTAATGAAGTGGCTTTCCTCATTTAAGCTAATGTATTTCCTCATTCATATACAACAGCTATAAAAAAGTCTAAATAACTCTTGCACTTATTTGTCAGTGTTTACACAGAAATAGCAAATTCAATTGATATTTGCATCCTGTTCGCATCATGCGAATAAGCACATGTTTTCCTGTCAAGATACAACTGCTCTGAATCCACGCCCTGCCTCACATGGCTTTCTTTTTCCTCACCAGGTGCTGATCAACACCTCAGCAGAGTGACTGACAGCCTACAAATGGCTCGTTTACAAGAGCTGTGAAAGGTGTTAGTGTTAATGCTGGATATAAGGCTGGCAGGAGGTAGTGGTTGGGGGTGCTGGAACAGCACTCACATGTGTATTTAGAATGAATAACCTTTTCACAGTTTTTACATCCAGAGTGAGCGGTGAGGCAATGCAGGAAATGGAGGCTTGGTGTTTTTTTTTTCCCCATAGTAGTGGCACATCATGAATATACGCCTCATAAAACAACACAAATTGACTATGAGGTCAAGTCTTCTTTATTAATCTCATCTTTATATATACTTATACATCTTTGCATATTACCGTTTCTCTTTCATGTTATACCAGTTCTCACACCAGATGATCTTTATTTTTCTGGATATTTTACACACAACAGTTGATGGCATGCCTAGCATTTCCTTGGTGGCTCAAAAGTGTGAGAAAGTGACATTAAACTGGAAGCTTAGAACTGAACATGGGCACAGTTTTCCCGAGGAGTTGACTTTCAGTCAGGGAGCAGTTGTGTTTTTCATTTAAAGAGGTTTTGTTTTTGGAGGCAGTTTGCAGTAAAGCTAATTAAAAACAACTCAACTTAAGGTCACTTCATTTTTAACCCAGGATGAGGCAAGCTTTAAGGAAATGGATGTAAAAATATCCCCTTCCACAAATTGTCTCTTATTGCTCTACCTCTAAACCCAAGAATGCATGGAAGGATATACCCTTGACACTTATATAAATGATATGTGGGGAACTTTAGGACAAAGATTCATGTGGTGAACAGTGCAGTTATGAAAGAGCACAGTTAGAAAAGGGAAGGGCATCATTGCTTTCCCAGAGCACTACTAAAATGCTGCGTGAGCTAATTTTGAGTTTAGCCCAAAAGGAAAACTGTTGCATAAATGCAGCTGGCTTCCAGGTGTATAGTTCTTGACAGGTATTTTCTCATTAAAATCATTATGGATGTGTGGCTAAGTGCTTTGGGGTTAAGGAAAACATTTGTTAAATTTGATAATATCTAGTTTGGAATCAGTTTAATCTTGCTTAAACCAATTAAAAACCAGAAGGGCACTCAGTAGAGCGCAAACCTCACCCACCCCAATTTTCTATGTGCTGATACTACAGTGCACTAAATACTACCCAATGCTGTCACACTCCATCATAAATAATTTTCAGCATTCTGGATCAGTGGATCCAGAATCCTTCATTGATTATGAACAAACTTTGCTATATTTGCTATATTGCACCCTGGTTATTTTTATAGGATTCTGACTCATCCTCACAAGGTTAGATGCAAATATATGAATATTGTTCCCATCTCACAATGCTAAAGAATCCTTTTAAAAATTCCTGAATCCAGATTGTGATCCAGATCACTACCAAAATTTAATCAATTGTTCCTCGTAACACCCCCTAACAACTCCAGAAATTTTCATCAAAATCTGTTCATAAATTTTCTGAGTTTTGCTGTTAACAGACAGATGTGACCGAAAACATAACCTCCCTCCACCTATCAGTGAGTGAGGTAATTATCTTGTTCTAACTTGGTGCAGCACAATTTGAAGGGGATTTGACCTTGCTCGGTCTGACTGATGGCACTCTATTGACACCTTATGGCAAATGACCTGTGATGATAGTCCACCCTTTCTGAAAACACCTCTACCAAAGATGGCTATCTATTCTACTTCTTTTTCTCAGTAGGCAACAGTCTGCTTAACACTGCTGTTTCAGCTGCCTGCAGCGCCACATTCACCAGGAGCTCAGGCAGTTAAAGGGGGTGACTTACTAATGTGTACAAGCTGCTTGCGCAACATTAGGTGATTTGATTTATTTGCTTTGCTTACCATGTGGGTCCAGCATCAGGCCAAAGTTTTGATTAGCCTTATGAATTGACTTTTTTTTTTCGCCAGTATGTTGTGTGTGAAAGTAGACTGTGGATAGAACCCCAATGCAATGTGTCTCAATGTGTCTCTGTTGTTCCATTTGAAAGGCAGTGAAAATCATAGTTTTACAGTGGACATTATATATGGGAAAAGGGCAATTTTTAAATGGAATCATGTGAGTTTATTTTTTATTTTTTTCATGTTTGGCAGCATTAAAATAACAAACTGCATATTACAGTGCATGGCATATCCTCTGCATATATGAAACACTGATGCAAACTAAATTTAAAGACATGACTTTAAGAATGAAAATGTAATGCATGTTACTTGATACATTTTACTCAGTGTGTTGGAAGCAACAGGTTCCTTCCAAAGCTAAGAAAAGCAGCAAACAAACAGAACTTAGAGATGGATCTGTAACGCTTTCAGTTTAAATTCTGCAGTCTGCAGTCGTAAAACACTGAGAATGCTGTGCCGTGCTTCATCTTAAAACAGCAGTAACTGAAAAATGTTCCCATATTTCTTCACACAAATCTGGAAAGTCAGCTGGTATAAACTTTGTTGTGCTTTTTATTGCTTAAACCCAAAAGTCCTTTTCTCACATCAAGAAGGGTTGAGGTAAATTTTGTATTCAGTCTGGAAGATCTTTGCTACATTACTTATTCATTAACAATTATATGTTTGCTTTGCAGACGTGCATAAAGGACCAGTGGTGGCAAATTCTGACACAAAAATTTTCTTTTACTTATTAACTGTTGTATTAATCATTTATTGTCTCTGATGTCTTAGGTCCTGTTTCTCACTCAACAGAAGTGGAACTCAAAAGTGTGGGGCAAAGAAGAGCAATCTTTTTTGTTGTTGGGTTTTTTTAAACATTTGATGAAACTCGGTGATATATAATTCTCCAATCTGCAAACACAAATGAAACAAGTGATTTAAAAAAAATCAGTGCTGATAAAAGTTTGAGGGTTGAATAAAGGTTGTGCTGGCTAAGCTTAAACAGTGTCGTGTAGAAATGACTGATGGTGTTTATGTGAATGTAACATGTGCTGCTGGGTTATCTCACTGGGATTCAGGAAGCTGTCCAAAGAGTGATGATGGGAACCAGAAGTTGCTCTGCTGGGTGGTATGAAGTGGTGCCTGCAGAATTAGGAGATGCACGACTTTGAACCTCTTCCAGTAAATCCCTTCTGAAACATCCTGTTCTAAACGGCTTGGTTATAGACAGATTTTGTTTTCTTGTACATACAATGGTAATTGGCTAAAATTGGTTACATTTGTGCAATCTTATTGCTATTTAATAAGAAAATATGTCGTTTTATTTGTGCAATCCTGTAGAAACAACCTTGTCAGTTTGCTGGAGGGCTTCCTCAGTGATTTGAGCGTGTGTTTTGCTGCCTCCAGAGGCCTGTAGTATGAAGTAAGTACTTTATATCAAAGTCCACAACTCAAAACTTTTTTACACAGAGGCCTACACTCAATAGCTCTGTGTGTGTGTGAGTGTGTGCACATTTGTATGTGCGTGCATGTGTGTCAAGCACATTGAGTTTAATTATAATGAAATGTGCTATAGAAAAAAGTCATTAAAATTTGCATGTAGCGAACTCTTATTCTTTCCTCTCATATTGTTGAAGACCACCAAGCCTGCAGCTAAAAGAAAAACTAAAATTGTCTAACACTGCACCTTATGAATCTCTGAAAAACACAGGTGAAACTCTGAACAGGTGCTGTTTTGTCTGCAGCAGCTGTGTTACTTTAAGTCTGTATGGCATGTTTAACTTCTTCATATTTTTCTTATGCATTAGTTTTTGTTTTAACACCCTTTCTAAAATCTGCTCCAAGTACACTCATCCATAACTGTGGCTGGTCAGATGCCGCCCCTTTCATCTGAACATGCAGGTGAAACCTTAGGCTATCTTATCAAGTGGATAACCAGCTCCGTTTATCCTGACTGATGATGTGAGGGTAAACGAATCCAGATAATAGAATGATACTGTACTTTGGGTATGTTGAACTCGCTTTGTAGTGCAGGCCTCAGGTTTAAGTTAAGTACAATAACAAGGTGTGATCACAAAGTTCTATTATGCTACAATAAAATCAGACACCATACTTAGTATAAAGTTCTTCCCTTTGAGGCAGTCTTATTGGGCAGTGTTGTTCTTCCACCGCAGCTGTCTTTAGATCACTCTGTTGTTCCAGTGACTCTTTAACTTGAATTCATTTTGAAGAAGAGGACAAAGTTGCAGGGAGGCAAATCTGATGAGTAGAGCAGCTGGGAAGCAAAGATCATGGTGGCATGTCCAATAAAGTACTTCTGTCTTTTCAGTGCAGGGCACAAGTGATAGCACAATGACAGGTGGCATTAAAATTCCCCCTTAGACATCTTAGGATGTTACAGTGCCCTTACCTGATGCTTTGGACACTGTGCACTATTTTATTGAACACTATTGTTTTAAAACAATAAGCTCATAAAACTAAAGTTCTTTCTCAGAAAAAAAACATGGAAAATTTATATTTAATGAACCTTATTCCTCTTGACTGGGGTGTAGAGTTTAAACCGCATTAAAAGTAGCAACATGATCTTTTTCATTATGAGAAAATGTCATGCACACTTGCCTGAGCTTTGTGTGTCAGCCAGAACATCTGGGTTGGGAAATGGCTGGAAACAACATATTTACTGACACTGGTATCTGGCGCCACATGTTAACAGGTCACAAAATATATGGCTTAATTTTCTGTGAAATAGTATAGAAATTCCTTTCATACAGTGAAAAGGCTCTGGGTTACCTGATGGTCGGAAGTGCATTTTTCATTTTTTAACATGCAGCCATTGGAGGTAACATAACACTTGCACTGACAAGTTAGTGTTCTTTCAGTTTATGAGGCATCCATGGGGTCAGTGAGTGAGGCCACAAACATAGTTGTATATTTTCACCACCAGGGACAAGTCCTACTGCTGTAGAACTAAAGGAAATCACCCTTGATTTCTGGACTCCTCGGTCGATTAATGAGGGCTATTGGTTGGAACATCTGGAAAGGATTTAGCCGTTTCTCATCATCTGCTCGGCTGGGAAGCTTGGCTTCTATTCAGGAAAACACAGCAATACCCAAAGTCACATCAGCTGAGAATCAAAGAGGCGGGGGGTTGCGTTGGGAGTTTAAGAGCATGCAGTTACTCAATGGAGCCATTAATGTTTAATGAGTCAACACCGACCATGAGAAAAAACATCATACATACAAAGGGGAGCAGAGTCTCCCAGGAGTTCCCAGAGACCATTCTTTAATAAGACAAACCAGGCATCTACAACCTTTGACCAAAGCGCTCCAAGCTTTGTATTTAGATAGCCGTTGATCACATCTGAATATCATTTTGATGGCTTTAATTTGTAGATATTCTGGAAGCTGTTTTGTCAGCCCCTATTTATGTCAGCAAGGATAGACTGAATAACAGAAACACTTATCTTCTTTTTCTTCTGTAATTATATTTCAAAATGTTTTTAAAATGCACCATCTATGGTTTATGTGCTTGATTACTAGAAACAAACACAGATACACAGTAAATCCCTGGGAACCAAAATGCCCTTAAAATTCTGCTAACATAAACACATCTGTCGAAGTCCAGCTGTTTTCACCTGTTGTGCAGAGTGCCCAGGGACACATTCACAACTGGAATCTCTGCTCAGCACTGAAACTATTCACCCTCACATTTCCTCATTGGGGGCCAGTTGGTCAGTTTGCGTGTCTGATAAAATCTAGGCTAAATCTGAACATATGGAAGAAGACAGTAATCTGTTAACAAATGGAAACTAAAGAAAATCCCACAGATCTTCACAATGCACCAATAAAGTTACCAACAGAGGAGAGTGTAGGATAAACACTTCTTGGAACATTCTTCTTAATCCTCACTGAAAACATGGATTACTATCTTGAGTTAAATGAGCTTATTTCAGCAAATAAGCTTTCATGTCAGTTGCAACATGTTTTCGGACTACCTCAGACTAAACCTGAATGCACCTGACTTCTATTAAAGTTTAAAGCTAAACCTTGTGCACTTCCTTGCAAGAACAGAGTTAGATGTTTGTGAATGGGAGAATGTGTGATGCAATGCTGTTGTAAAATGAAGGCGGTGATAATGAGCCAATAACAAACAGATCTCGCTCCCATGACCTTGCTCCCAACATTTTGGAGAAACCAAGTTCCAGTGAGTCTGTATCCTTCAGTTAGCTTGACTGATGTCTCATCCAGCTCACAAAGTCATGACTTTAAAAAAAAAAAATTTAGTACTGCTTGCATTTATTGTGATATATGTACTGCTCTACTTGTTGCAGATACATCATTTCCTGCCTTCCTGCTTTTCCTGGCCTTGCAACTGCCTGTTTCATCCTGATATGTTTCTCCTGTGTCTCTTTACCCTTCCCCCTCTAGTGTATACAGATTTACTCAGACTACAGTCAAATCAGATTATTAATTTCCCTCAAAGCACACCTTTAGGACAGACTGGTTATTTGCAAATTATCAGATTGGATTTCTGTGTCCAGACCTCACAAACCTTATTACAGAGACTTCAGTAAATATGTTTGTGGAATTGACTGTGAAACAAAATCCAGGTTGCCAGATCCTGCTTTGGTTGATGTAAATGACCCAAATTGTAAGTTATTTATGAAGCTGCTTAGCAGGCCTACAGTATTTTTTTATTTATTTAATAACACAAAATTTGTGTATTTCAGTTTGTTTTTCACAAAAACACATCAGCAACACATCATGTATGGCTCAGATATCTGATTTTAAAACAAAATTTCAAATAAATTAGCCAAATAAATTTTAGTTTCTTGGGGGAAAAAAATGTTTCACCACACTTTTTGAGAGCTTGGGGTCCCTGCTGAAATATCATTTCAACAACCCCCACCAGAAGTTTGGATTTGTTGCCTTAGGGCAACAATGTGCTATAAGGTTCCCAAAATGTCACAGTTTAGATATACTCGTGTAGTAGATTTAGGAGAAAACAAGCAATTTAGTCAGTTTTAATTATTTCTTTCAACAAACATAAAGTTTATTTTCATATAAGCATTGAATCCAACAACTAAATAACTGTTTGTGTGTGTGTGTGTGTGTGTGTGTGTGTGTGTGGGCGGGGGGGGTACCTTATATCTCACTTCATAAATACACAACGCACCCACACCCACACCCACATACACAAGCATGAACATTATCATTTACATACCCACACTACTGCTTACCCACACACATCACATATGTATGTCCATTAACTGACCCCTGACCTCCTAAATGTTCCTCACCCCTAATGCTTTGGTCTACTTTTAGTTGCTCTCTCAATGAGCTCACTGTCCTCACTGAGAGTGACCGTAACTGTCCAATCACATTCTTGTGCCCATTTCCTGTAAGTTGGTACAAGTTCAAGTTAGTGCATGATTTGCCTACTTATATCTCATTACTCAGTGATCTCAAAACATAACCAGAGAGGCTCTCCCTGTGACCCCAGTAGCTGCTCCAACACACCTGGTTCAAACTGGGTATTAAATGCTGCCGCTGCCTCATAACAAGATAATCAAGTGTTTTGGAGCAGGAAAGCAACAACAACAACAACAAAACCTAAACAAAATTAAATTAAAATGAAAAAATTATGAAATACAAATATAAAGGGACAGTGTAATAACCAAAAATATGGTTTACTGTCAGAGGACAACACCATCCCATTGAGGTTAAGGTATTAAGATTTAATTTTCCAACTTAGTAAATGTCCACTCCTGAGCTGTCATTACTTTTGGAAATAATCTCTCATCTTCCTCTCCTGTCCTCTTTCTTACATCTCTCTCCATCTCTCAGTGACGAACATTAACTTTTTCTTTTCCTCTCCCTGTGAAATACAACAACTGTACATTTGCTAGCAGACACATTTTGTACAGAGGCAGCTTGTGTATTTGACAATATTTGTTGAGCTGTTTGAAAATTAAATTTGAAATGACCTGCCACTTAAAAATAACAGTTACTGTTTATGCTCGCTCCCTTTCTGCAGAGCTAGCTACATGCTGATCGCAACTTTACATCTTTACATTATCTGAATGTGCCAGAACTTTAACCCATGGATGGTCTTTAGGGTGAAGTAGTCTTGGATAAATGTTTTATAAAAGTAAACTTCTGTTAACATTTTGTTCCAGTGTCTGTGCACAATACTGTTTCCTGCTGTTCAACTAAATGCTTCCAGTGAACACAGATAGCTGTGTTTATGAAGTTCATGTGAAAGTGAGCTCCTCCTTTAAAAGTGTAACAGCTAAATTTCTGTGCTACATATATTATATTAGATGGAGCCTTTTAAGAACAAATTGTTTAAAATAGTTTATGTATTCCCTGTTTGAATGTAATATTAGCTTTAGGATCAAACAACAACTGTTTAGAAATGATTAAAGCCTAACTTCTTGTCAAAACACCGCTGAGTGGCAGACAGAAATTGAACCTCAATGTAGGACTCGATAAGCAGGATGGAACTCAAAACTGCTTCAATTGCTAGAGTTTTCCAAAAAGAAACAAACACAACACAATGGCTGGGCAGGGCATCAGCCAGAAATAACAAAAGCTTTCTGCAAGTAATCCACACAGCTAGAGGGAGAACACAAGAGGTAATGAAGAAAGTGGAAACAGCTGGGGAGAACAGGTGAGCAGAAACACACTAATGAGACAAGGGGAAGCAAAACTGAATACAAAGCACACAGTGCAAAGGACTACCAAAGTAAATGCACACATGTGAACTTGACAATGACAAGACTGAGGGAACAAGGGGAAAAAACTAATTTAAATCATACAAAGTGGGAGAACCCCCCAAATATCCTGAAAACTCAACAATCCTGAGTCCAAAACCATGGGAGTATGACTATTCTGATTATTTCCCTAACAATAATTCAGTTTCACCATTTAAAATACCTTCATGTACCAAGGCTGCTTTCATGCAATCATTAGTATTCGACACTGGGTGCACAGATCTTAAAAAGAAAACTTTCCTTTTTCTCTTAGCTGATAATGTCACACTCAGTACATGTAACACATGAGGAGAGTGACTCATCGAACCAATGCAATAGGCCAGACAGACCGTGGCTTTAACTGACAAAAAACATTGACTGCGTTTTGTAGGATGTATATGAAAGTACGCAGATGCACGCAGTGCAAGTTTAATGTGCTGCATTTATAACAGTAATATAACGAGGATTTTAATGATGTTTCGACTTTGATTCAGCATTGTATTGTGTATTGTCAGTAACAAGGAGCACAGTCTGTGAGCTCATCTCCACTTCTTCCTGTTAATGTGGAGGAGTAGCAGCTCTACTCTGAGCCTGTTCTGAATGGACTCCTCACCCTTTCTCTCAGGTTGAGCCTGGGCATCCTTTGGAAGAAGCTAATTCTCACCGCTTGTATCCACAATCGTGTTCTATTGGTCACAGCCCACATCTTGTGGCCATAAGTGAGGGTGAGAACACTGATCAACCTGTAAATCATCAGGTCTGCTTTCACACTTAGCTCTCTGTTCACCACAACAGACTGGTACAGTGTCAAGCATCACTGGAAAAGCTGCAACTATGTTACTGTCAATCTCCCAGTCCCAGCTTCCTTCAGTCATGAACAGGTCCCTGAGATATTTGAACGACTTCACTTGGGGCAGCAACTCATCCCCCGGAGTGAGCATGCCACCCTTTTCTGATTAACAGCCATCGCCTCAGACTTGGAGGTGCTAATTCTCATCCCAACCACTTTACACTTGTTTGAGAACTTCCTTCCTGAACAACTACTTGTTGGTGGTTATTTGAGACAACATAGTACCTGGATCACTAATGCCAAGTTTCCATTAGTACCTACTCAGCACGGCTCGACTTGACTCGACATGGTTTGTAGACATTTCCGTTAGTGCCTGGTACCAGGTACTTTTTTACTACCCACTCTGCCAGTGTTCCAAGCGATCCAAGATGATCTGAAAATGTAACGTTGAAGAACAGCATGCCACTGATTGGCCAGGGAATGTCATCACTAGCTGAGTCATGAGAGCGACATTTTAAAAACCTGACAGCAAGAAGATGGAGGCTCACAAACCACTGGGAGGCTCAGCTGAATGCCCAGACAGACAGTTTGCAGTGGTAGTTTTTGCAACAAGAGAGCCCGTGCACACAGCATACATATTTTAATACTTAACAATGATAACCTTCATCCATTAAAACATTGTATGGGGGACTTATGCATGATGACGATAGTAAACTGGCATTAATGACCATTGGCTTGCCTCTGTCTCATCCACTGTTGTGTTGTTTTTTTTTATGTCGCATACAAATTACCTCAAGAGACTACTGCCTGCATTGCCATATTAACTCTACCCAGATTGAGATGGTACTCAAATGCAATGGAAACAAAACAAGACCGTGGCGAGTCGTGCTGAGTCGAGTCGACCTGCACTAGGTAGGAAACGCGGCATTAGGGACACAAACCCCTCCACCACAATGAGGTTATCATAATCTGCTCATATCCCTGCTATAATCCCTAGAATGTAAAATAGGAATGCCCCTTTTGCAAACAGTCAGCAGTTAGCTCATATAAGGCTATAAGCCAATGTGAAACTTAGAGATGTTTTATTTCAAAGTAGGAAGAAGTTATTCAGTCATCAAAATTATTTCAGTCATCTGGTTTCTCTTGAAGAAGGTTTCAGTAAGTTTAATTCAGTGATAGAATTACAAATATATGGTTATTATTTTTGTGGCCAGAATAAATCCCTAAATGTGTTTCACCATACTAAACTGTACAGAGTCAAAAGCTTATTTACAAAAGCATCCAAGTCTCTAAATTCTTTTGAGGAATATGTCTTATTTTTAATTGTAATTACAAACAGCAATAGTGCTTGGACGTTTTTAAGCCACTCACAGCTTTGCTTTTGTCTAAAAATGAACATCCAGCTATATTCTTAAAGCAACAATCTCAGGCTAGCTGTGGTAATAACAAGTTTGGCTTGGAAAAGTTTTCCCTCCAATTAGTAGTATTGCTGAAGAGTAATAAGCTTGGCGTCCCGTCTGACACTAATTTAATCATATTAGTTATCAGGATTTGATAAATTTAATTGGACAAAAAATAGACCTAAATTGCTTAAGACTCCGTACTATTTGCTTACTTGTCTGGCTTTCAATGCGTGTGTGTGTGTGTGTGTGTGTGTGTGTGTGTGTGTGTGTGTGTGTGTGTGTGTGTGTGTGTGTGTGTGTGTGTGTGTGTGTGTGTGTGTGTG
>JASGAU010378279.1:9929-23943 GCA_030220045.1 Australoheros facetus
GTTTAAATTTGACAAATGATCAGTCAGGGCACACGTTGCCAAACGCACGGTAGAACAGGATGAGTCTCAGAAAAAGTGGCACCGTTTAGATTGTCTGGAAACACACACAAATATATATATATATATATATATATATATATAGATATATATATCTCCTTGTAACCTTATTAATAAAGTTTTTTACTTTGAAGACGATACAAATGCAGCTCCTTAGCCTGCACACCCGACAATTTCACAACGCTACAAGCCGAGAGGAAGGAAGAATAGGACGAGTAGAACAAACCCATTACCATTTTCAACAATCACATACTGATAAACAAGCCACGAGAAGCCTACTCATGTTTACCGAGCTGCACAGAAATGCTGATCCTTGCTTTTAAGCAGAATTTCCATAACGTATGTATTATACATCTCATGTGCCTAAACAAATGCCCGAAAAGCTAGCATCAGATCAGCACTTCTAAAGCTAAGGCATGGGAGAGTATGAGCCCATTTTATTCACATCCCCTTACAGGAGGAAGTGAACAACTCATATTTAAACTGATTATTCAACAAAATAATAAAGAAAAACCCATCAGGACTGAGTCTACAAAACTCTGCAAGCAAAAAGCAAGTGGAAATCCTTTACTTTAGTCTTCAGTGTGACTGGACTCTGTGTGCGTCCTCTCCATGCACCGAGAGCTCAGCGCGCAACATTTATCACAACAGCCGTGGATTGTACACTGCCTATTGCTAAGTTAGCCGAGCTGATTAAGCAGCACGCCAACCTTGTTAATAAAATCTGCCTGAACCACCCTGCTTATAGCCCCCTCCCCACCCGCCATCTGAAAAGGTTAACAAAAATATTTACACATAAAAATTGCAGGGTTTTTTTTTTTCCTGCACGTCCAAAGGCTTTAAAAAGATATTCATATTGGACTGTGCCTTTATGTTTAATGTCCCTGAAGTTTTACAAAAAAGATATTAATTACTTCTGCATCATCAAAGATTGTCCTTGTAAAAAGATTGTTCTCTCTTTTTGAAAAATTTCTGATATAAAGCAGTTGATAGTTGAGTACAGTCGTTTAAGACGAAGCCTAAACTGAATGCTTTAGAAAAAAAAAAAATCATTTACTCTCTCCTGTTGCCTGCAGATTATTTTGGCACAGAACCAGAGTAATCTTTCTGCGATTGTGCAAGTCAAACATTAACATCCTCTGGAAAATAAGGAAAGCTGGAAGGAAATTCTAACAGCATTCAACACGGCCTCCAGTAGTCAGGTGTCACCTATCTCTTCACCCACAGCACATTGCATAGTGTTGATGTGAGAGACAACTGTATTGCAAAGATCTTTAAACTGAGCGCCTCTGCAATCTACTACTAAACAAGGCTTTCTTTGTGTGTTTAAGAGATTCTCTCTCCTCTCTTGGCCCATCTTTTCATCTGTTTTGCTGGATTCAGACAGCCAGCAGTCCATCCTTATAACTTACTTTGAATTGCACAGTGGACTTCCCAACAATATTGTTTACATCACACGCAACACAAGTACAAAAGATCTATTTCAAGGTAGTTACCAATGACATAAAATGGCTTGACTATGACGGGACTCACCGAAAGTGTATTTTTTGCTATTTACTGTACGTCCCGCTTAGCCATGCCTTGGTGGCTTTTTTTTGTTTGTTTGTTTTTTTTGGATCGAGACACATTTTCTTCAGTCTTGTTTTGATCTTAAATGTTCTTTCTGCTTTACCACTTCAGCCTTCTCAACCAACTCCTCCATTGCCCAGACCTTGTATTGTTCCATTTATCCTCTCTCAGTGTTTACTCAGTGCGTTGTGTGTGGTTTTCATGATGGTTGTTCTCTCCATCACTCTCCTGGTGACTAAAGAGATAGCTCCACCAGGTTTTAGAGTGGTGCATCTTTCTGGTGGTCCCAGCATTCTTGACCTTCTTCATCTCCTGCACAAAACAAGAGGCATACCGTCAATTTAGCAAACTATTACCACCATCTAATGATACAAAACATGTTTTAAAAAAATCATTTAAACCTTGATCCAACCCCATTCTTACCCCTTTATCTAGTAGGCTGTCAAACTCATCACTCATCCTTCGAAGCTGCTGGCCGTACTTCTTGGCAGCCCACAGAGCAGGGGGCGCAGACTTTGACCTTCGCCTGAAAGGATCTCCCTCTGTGGGAGTACAGATCTCGTCCTCCCCTCTGACGACGAGCTCCTCATCCCTGGAGACTGAGGAAGTGTGGGACTCTGAGTTCATCCTGATCCTCCTGGCAGCTACATGGGAACGGGAAAGGTGAGAGGGGTTTAGAGTGTTTTACTGAAGCAGGATTTGTAGGGCACAAAGAAAGGGGGCAATAAAAAACAAAGTAGGAACAGAGGAATTTAAATCACTAGTCATCTCTGCTAGATTCAAAATTTCTGTACAATGAGGTCTATACAGATGAAGCCAAGAAATGGCAAAATAAACGGGACACAGTAGAACTTTAAATCTCATCTGGAGCAGGTTGTGGTCATGTGTGGTCTAATATTGCCACCAGAGCTTCTGCTCAGTGATTACACAATATTCAACAAGGTGCAACATCCAGGGATGAAAAAAATAAAGCCAGTGCAAAAGTGCCAACAGCCGCACTTGTAAAACTGCTGTAAAATTTACTGGAGATATAAAATTTTTTACAACCTTATGAAAAAAAAATTTAACTTACCCATTTAAAATGTACTGAGGCTTGAAATTATGGATAATTACCAGCCTGGCAGTGATGTCTGACAGGTGGGTGCCATTAGTTGTACTAAAAGACGTGACCGAGTCACCTGTCAGTGAGTGTCTTTTAAGCCTGCTTATTGCTAGCCAGAGGACACACCTTGCTTCGGGCGATAACTCCCCCAGCTCTTATCCCATCATCCAAACGGTCTTGTGTTGTTTTGGAAACTGGGTGTGATGTGACCATATCTGAATGCATGAACCTGGGGAGTCCTAATCCTCATGCTGGCACACTAGCTTGGTTAGCAAAGTGATGCCAAGTTACAGGCTCAAAAACAAAATCTATCACCCAAAGATTGCTCACAATTTCAAGACTTGATTTTAAACTGCAAATTAAGTCCTCAAAGTTACACTTCATCTTACTGGATAAAACAGATACTGACGAAGTGTTCTCCCTTCAGTTATATTTTTGCTGCAAAATGAGATCATCAAGCATACCAACACTGTCATTAAAACCTGCCATAAATGGTGCCATAAGATGGAGCCAGTCTGCTATCAGTATGTGATTGAATGGGGTCAACTTGGCAATTAAATGCAATCTGTTTCTGATAACACAGCAATAAACTGTGATAAATCATTGAAAGTCACATATCTGTTTCTGTCTGCATAGACAGAAATTCACATTTAACTATTATATTGGCAATCAGCAACCTTCCTGTTGTACAGGGACATAAGAATACAGCCAGTTGGGTCGAGTCCCCTTGAGTTGTGCTCATTGACAGACTCATTCAGGCTGATAGCAACATGTTGGCAATCTGTCTGCATTTATAGCAATTAGTTGCAAACTTCGACAATCTCTCAGAGTGACTGCAGTCAGTCCAAGTCAGACTGCAACTGTTTGCAGAAAGGTTGCCTCCTATCAGGCGGCCTGTGCAATCGGATTGCAATAATAATAATAAATAAAAATAAAAAAACGTCATGAGTGTGCAACACCCTCAATTTCTGGGCAACCATTTAGTTACCGCAAGTTTTAGTCAGTCAAAGAATGTGAAAAAATTCAATACAACACCCGGCAGCCACTGATTTTTTTTTTTGATAGATCCAAGAAGGTTGCAGTCCTACTTTTACTCGTGTGACTGAGCCATGAGTTCGCTCTGAATTAGGAGGTCATTCTGTCAAGTTCAGCGTGTCCATTGATGGATGATTTTACAGTTGTGCCGATTTAACTTAAGTTTGCTTGGCTAACATTATCTCACGATGGTGGTGCATGAGATGGGCCCTCTTGTTTGTAGTATTCCCAGAATATTTTTATTGATAGTACTTTACTTTTTTTAAACCAGGGTGAAAAGTTTATTTATTCACATGATTTTTTTTTCCCTGGAGGATGCTGCCTGATCCCACTATGATCATATGTGGATAAAATAAAAGAAGTAGAAGGCTTTGAAAACCAGTGACTGCCATCACCACCACTATTGTCATGCCCAGTCTTGTGGTGTTAAACTGACCTGTCAGATATTAGAATTGCACAGACAGTCTTTTTTGTTTTCCTACCTGTTATTTTGAGCTCAGGAAGGGTAAGGTTATGGCGCTTGCTTTGTTGATCTTGTCCTGCTGATTGCTGGTTTTCTCCTTCCCCTACCTCCTCTGTATCTGAATCGCTGCCTGAAATTGTGAATTTTGCAGCCATCCTGACATCTGGAGAGAAAAGGTTGTGGAAATATGAGAGACAAGAAAGGCTTAAAAAACAAAACAAAACAAAACCAAATGACAGTGTCCTTAAGCGGATGCACATAACGGATATGACCACAGTAGGTTAATACTGGTGTTGCCCTGCATTTGACCTTTCATGGAGAAACAGAAGAAAAAAGACAAGGCACGATGATGATAGCTTTTTTTTGTTAAAAAAACATTGCATCCTACTACCATGCAAAAAGATGCAATATAGCAACTGTGCAGATATTTTACTGTTATACAACACCTTGCCTAATTATTCAAGACTCAGAAAATGGCATCATTCATTGCAGCCACCTAACACACCCAGCAGGCTCTCCCTCTCCCTTTAATGTCCCTGATATTGCCGAGTCCAAAGGTATTTACTTTAACTACCCGCAAGACAGTAGATTTATTTTGACAACAGAGACCCGTATATGCTGTTATGAAGGACTAGATCCAGCACCGTTACTAAATTAACCAGCACACCTTCTTCGGTAAGCGCACTCTCCTGTTTGTTTTGTTGTTGTTGACTCAAGAGGACAAAAGAAAGTTCCTTCAGGGCGGAAGCTGCTCCGGCCAAGCTTAGCTAACAGCGTCTGGAAGGAAATTATTACAAAAACCGTCTCCTTACCCGAATCTTTATCGTGTGACCCTCCAAAGTGCGAGTGTGACTTTAGTTTGCTTCACACGGCCACCGCCGCTGTTGTTGTGGGTCTTGTCTTTTTACTCTACAACACTCAGTTTAGCTCGCGCTCACCCAATCGCCGCGCGTCACTGCACCGCTGCGGCGCGCTGACGTCACTGTTGCGAGCTAGGAATGGGCTGGGGCTTTGTTTGTCTCACCGGCTTACCGTAATGTGTAGCGTAGATGCTCAGTACCAATCAACATGAACAGGCGCCACATTTCTTTTTTTAACTGCTGGATTTCTCATGAAATGTGATAATACTCCTTTATACTTAAAAGTCCCACTAACCAAATAAAAAATATTTAAGCTGCGTCACCAGAATGTGCTTAAATGGGATGTTACTGATATTGCCTATTCATTCTTTTTAGGACATTTCTGAAATACTAACTCCAATGAAACCCTCAATGAGCTCAGCTGATATTTTACCAGCATCGTTGCTTCTTAAAGATTTTAATTCTGCTGGTCTCTTTGATAAATTGCACCTTGTGGTCAGCCTGCATTCCCAGCTACTTTAAATCAGGGGTTGTTCAACAACTGTTGAAAAATTAGGGTGTTTTTCTTCCACCACAAATGCTAACATGCCAAACATGGGGATAATTTTTTTATTTATCAATCTGTGATGTTTGACTCAATTCAGAACTTTTGTCTCAAAGAAAAAAGACACGATCGAATGCTTCCATCTCCTCACCTTTGGATTATTGTAATGCACTCTTTTCTTATTGAAATGCATTCTTTTCTTGTCTGAATAAAGCATTAACCTCCAATCATTCCAAAATGCTACTGCAAGTTTTTTTTATTTTCTTTTTTAAAATCAGTCTCATAAATTTTCACACATTACCCCACTTTTAAAGGTTTTGCACTGGCTACCTGTCAAGTTTAGGTTTCATTTTAAAATCAGGAATCAGGAGATTGACAGACAATAAAAGTGAAGCTGTCGATTTACTGGTTGATCTATGTCCCTACCCTCACCTATGGTCACAAGCTTTGGGTAGTGACCAAAGGAATGAGATCACAGATACAAGCAGTAGAAATGAGCCTTCTTTGAAGGGTGACTGGCCTCTCCCGTAGAGATAGGGTGAAGAATCCAGTCATCCAGTCTACTCTTCTAGCAAAAAGAACCAGTTGAGGGGGTTCGGGCATCTGACTAGGATGCCTCATGGGTGAAGTGTTCTGGTCATGTGCTACTCGGAGGAGGCCCCAGGGCAGACCCAGGGCATGCTGGAGAGATTACATCTCTCAGCTGGCCTGGGAACGCCTTGGTGTTCCCCAGATAAGCTGCAGGAGGTGGCTAGGCTGCTGCCTCCAACCCTGGATAAACGGAAGAAAATGGATGAATGGATGGCACTTGTATGTTTTTTTTGTTTCTCTTTTGCTCTATGGTGTTGGTTGGTTTTTATTGATACTACTGTAAAGCACTTTGTAACTGTTCTTGTTTTAAAAAGTGCTATACAAATAAACTTTATTTACATACTTACTAATAATGTGTGGAGCATTTGAAAGATATAGCTGATTGTTTTTTTTTTTATATACCTGCTTTACATGGTGCATTGTGGTTTAAGAATGCACATTATTATGTATTAAATGAGAATTTGCTTTAAATTTAAATTTTTGGTGACTGCTAAATATAGCTGTAAATTAATGCAGTACAAAATTTGCCTCATAAGCAGAGGGTAGAAGTAAAGCCATACACAAAGTAATTTAAATGATAGTGAAACATACAATTTTCTTTTCTTTTTTATTTTCTTTTCTTTTCTTTTCTTTTCTTTTCTTTTTTTTTCTTTTCTTTTCTTTTCTTCTTTCTGAAACACAAGGATGTGGAGGGAGAACTGAAAGCAGTTTGTTGCCGTTCCCTGTATGAGCAGCAGGTGGAGAGGTAGGACTACAAACTGAGCTGCTAAACCAGTGGCGCTCCGTTCGTCTTTGGTCACACTGCTTCATCTCCTGCACAGGTTGCCTGTTTTCTTGAAAAAAAGAAATAAGTCAGGACGGAAAAAAACTGTTTCCTACTTCCAGAATATTTCCTGCTCCAGTAATAATGCTTCCATCAGAGCACTGGTAATGTGAAAACATGGCCTCTGTTTGTTACAATCGAGCAAACCTGTGTAGGGGGTTTGTATGACACTGTACTGTACGTCCTCTACTGATTGCACTTTGTCAGCATCAACACAGAAAAGTCAACTGAGTAATTATAAACCATTTGCCTTTAAAAAAATTTTTTAATTTAGTGCTACCTCTGTTCCTCCACTACATCATTCTTCTCTTCCCATCTCTCTTTAGATTAGCCTATTTTTGCAGAGTCAGTAACTGACACTTGAACAGGAGGAACAAACGGTTTCTGTCGATACTGTGATGCGATTCAAAGGGATGTGATGCAGCTTTCTCTGATTCAGTGTATCCAAATAGAACTAATGTGAGTTTCTAAGCTTAGACAAATATCCAAAGTCTGCACAGTCAGCCTTTCACACACACTGGTGTATGCATGGATCGACTCTAGAAAAAATACTGTTCTTTTTCACTTCTTTTCACTCCTAGATTTGGAGGGATTTTACAGAAATAATATACGGGACTGTGGGTTGGATTTAGAGCGCCATACAATTAATATCTGCTTTAATCTGTATGTGGCTTGTGTGTTTGTGTGTGTACTTGCCTTAAAATCCATGAGAGTGTGAGTGAGACAGCTCTTATGTACTTTGTATGATCAAGCATGGACACTTGGAAAGCGTGTGTTTTTGTACGAGTCTGCTGGATTTGAGTTTTAGCCAAAAGAGCTATACAATTAGCGTCCATTTATATCTCCCCGTACCAACCTCGCCCTGCCTCCCTGCCTCCCTGCCCCTCATCTGCTGGTTATTTTGAGAAATGGAGGCGTATGCACTCCCACACTGTCTCCAAACCACCACTCACTGTTTCAGTACACCCATCTGTGTGTGTGTGTTTGTGGTTGTGTGTCTAAGCAGCTCCCAAAATGTTCCTTTCAATTTAATGCCCCAACAGTGCCTGTCTACCAGCACCATCACAGCTGCACCCTGTCCTTTCAAACATTTTCCCTTCTTTGCAGACCCAGGCTCAGTCAGTTAACTCTGTGTTGGAGCTGAAGAAGGAGTTTTCGAATACCTGAAGTGGGAAAAAGAAGAAAAGAGAGGTGGCATGAAAAAAAAGGACAATTTGGTTACCCAATTCTGAAAAAAAGATTAGGCGCACATCTGAAATGCAGTGTGTACTTGCCTCTGTGAAAGGGAGAGAAACAGGCAAAGAAAGTGAAAAAGCAACAGATAAACAGATGAAAAGTAAAAGCAGACCAAGACAGTTGAGAAGCATCTGAGAGTGCAGAGGAAGAAGCGAGGCAACAGAAGAGCTGAAAAAGTGGCATAATCTGACAGAATAAAAAAGAGTTGGAGAGACAGAAATTCAAGGGATGGCACATGTGAAACACGGGAGGACAGGAACACAGAGAGAGCGAACTTAACATACATCAGAGTGAATCCACTCCTGGAGCCTGCTCGTTCGACTCGAGCCCTTTCATCACTCCTCTCTCAGTGCATGCTCATTATATACGGACCGCTCCCTTGCTGTATTACTAAGTCACTCTGTGATCACAAGGCTGGCATTTAGCAGCATTCTAATTTGATCCACCCCACCCTTGTTTAGCTTGCTGGTCTCATGAAGCAGCTCTCCTTAAAGTCTGGGAATATAAATAGGTCTGAAGTGCACAAAAATACAAAAAAAAATATGGATTGGACACTTCATATCTTTCTCTTCCGATAACAGACAAAAGCAATAGTCTGACAGAGTAAAGTAGGGTGCTTTGTTACTGAGAGGTGGACTGGCTCGTTTATAGCAAGGACTATTTGGGCCAAAAGTTGCCCATATCTGCAGTCATCTACTAGACCGATGTTGTTGGCTCAGGGTGAGTCTGACTGCTTCAGCTTAGCCACAGGTCCACCGTATTGGGGCCCAATATCAGGTGTGTTGTGGCATTTGGGCGACATCTGGCCCACAAAGCACTTCCCATACCCCTGTCGAAACCTAGCCCATGACCTTTGGGCCACATGCAGTCTACATAATATTGACTAGTGGTGTAATTGTGACCAAAGTGACATAACAAATAATTCAAAATGCAGCCACCTGGAATGCAACATTTTACACCTAAGTTATTTTTAGTGATTAAAAGACCAATATTCATATATAATAGTACGGTAATTAGAGTATCTGGCACATGAAGTTGGTTACTGTTGGACAGAGTAGTCATTTCCCCATTTCCAGATATTATACTGAGCTAAGCTAAGTGGCGCCAGCCCCATGTAAACTCAGTCTTTTTTTTTTTTAACTCACTCAGCACAAAAGCAAAAGAGCAAATTTCCCCAGACTTCAAATTTTGTTTGTTTCTCAGTATGAGCTGAAGGTTAGCAAAGGTTCCACCGAGGCTAGCTCTCTACTTCGTCAGCACTAGTGTGTCTTTTCCTCTTTTTTAACCCTCTGGTATCATCACATGGTTGGGCTGTTTTCATGTGGTTGGAGTGATGTGTTTGTGTGTGTTCTGAGAGCTAATGTAGCACATATGGAGGCTGAAACACATGTATGCACTATATGATCTTTAAAGTACATCCTTGTTCACATCTGTCATTATATTGTATAATTATAGATAATGAATAGCTGCTGTACATAAAGGGTGCTTTGATTAGCTTGGACTGTGAAACCTGACATATACACGGCTGTATGTGATTTCAGGTCTTAATCAGCCTATCTGCAGTGAGCACAAAAGAAATAAATCATTAAGTGAGCTAATGACCACAGTATGGTCATTAAGCAGAGTGCAGCGTTAATTATCTGCGCTTAATACAGCTTTTGTTGGCTAATCAGTATTTTGTTAATGCAAAGCTGTGCCTACAAGTTAAAATTGTTCAATCAGCATAATGAAGTGCAACTGTATTTCTAAAGGGTAAAACACATATTAACTTGATCCATTTTGTTCATGAAACAAGAGTTAATAATGAATGAAATATTCTTTACAAGTATATAACATTGCTCTACATGTGTACCAAACAGCAAGACTTATTATTAACAGTTATTCTTTTGGTTTTCTAGGTTCAGAGAGAGGAAACCAAAATTTACATTTCACTCAAGCTGGAAAACACTACTGAAAATGTAGGGTTCTCTCATAACACATTAGATCTCAATGGGGGGAAAAAAAAATACTGATTTGGACTGGATAAAGTGTTAGGAATGAAAGGATGCCACATTGTTTGGAAATGAAAATGATCAACCTACGGAGGACTGAATTCAAAGACACCCTGAAAATCAAAGTGAAAAAAATTAAATTATGCAGCAGGCTAGAACATTTTTGCTGAAATTTCATTTCAGCAACTCAAACTCAGTAGTTTGTGTGGCCCCACGTGCTTTTAAACATGCCTGACAATGTCAGAACATGCTCCTAATGAGACGATGGATGGTGTCCTGGTGGCACTGGATGAACTGAAACATAATGTCCCAGAGGTGCTCTACTGGATTTAAGCCAGCCGAGCGTGGGGCCAGTCAGTGGCAGCAATTCCTTCATTCTCCACAAACTGCCTGCATACTCCCGGCACATGAGGCCGGCATTGTCATGCACCAGGAGGACAGTGAGTACAAGGATTTCATCCCAATATCTAATGGCAGTCAGGGTGCTGTTGCCTAGACTGCGTCCCTCCATGGATATGCCTCCCCAGACCATCACTGACCCACCACCAAACCGGTCACGCTGAACAATGTTACAGGCAGAACACAGGGTGTCAGTGTTGGACCTGCCAATTCTGGTATTCTATGGCAAATGCTAATCGGGCTCCACAGTGCCGGGCAGTGAACATAGGGCCCACTAGAGGATGTTGGGCCCTCAGGCCACTGTCATGAAGTTTGTTTCTGATTGTTTGGTCAGAGACATTCACA
The DNA here is from genome assembly GCA_030220045.1 of Australoheros facetus. Lineage (NCBI taxonomy): Eukaryota > Metazoa > Chordata > Actinopteri > Cichliformes > Cichlidae > Australoheros > Australoheros facetus. The sequence goes on from JASGAU010378279.1 coordinate 20,945, forward strand.
CCAGTGACCTGCTGGAGGTCATATTGTAGTTCTGGCAGTGATCATCCTGCTCCTCCTTGCACAAAGGAACAGATACCAGTCCTGACAGATCCAGCTTTCCCAGAGTAACTGCCTGTCTCCTGGAATCTCCTCCATACTCTTGAAACTGTGTTCAAGCTGATGCAAGCCACTATGCAACCCACCTTCTTCTCAGTTCTGATTTTTATTCTGTCTGAACCAGTGTCTATTCTGGAGTCATTAATGCCTGCTTAATGCCTGTGTGGGGGTCCTGCAGCTGCCCTCAGCACATACATCCAAATATAAATTACTATAGCTGAAATAACAATATTTGTTTGACTACAGTGGTTAAGATTGAAGGCTTTTTAATTCACACCAGATTTGCTATCTGGGTTAGCTAGGTTGGTTGAGATACAAAATGTATCAAATGTATTTATTCTTCCAGAAATATAGTGATTTGATATATTGACATGTTGTCTACTTGCTAATCAAAAGTGTTGTGTCATAGCAATTTATTTTAATATGTTAGGTGACACTTTCAGTATGTCTGCTCAATGCCTTTGTTTTTCTTGCCATCCTGCATAAAGGGGTAATCCATTCCCCTTAAAGATTTTATTTGTTTACTGACACTGATGAGAGCCAGGGAATTGGGTGGAGAGAAGAAACAAGGTACAAAACAAGCCACATTTTCAGCCTAGGCGAGAGTACACCATATCTGCATTAGCAGCTTCATCTTTCTCATTGACTCATCCTTTTCCCCATCATTTCACTCACTCACAAGCTCACCATTTTCCCATTTACTTCACTTTCATCTTCAATTTCTCTGCCCTTTTGCCTCCATCACTTATTGCCCCTGTGTGCCTGTTTCCCCTTCTTCTGTCCTCATCTGCTATTTCTTCCTGTCTCACCCTCACCTCACCCTGATTTTAATTCTCTGCTTCTCTTTCGAGTAGTTTCAGTTCTGCATCCCTTCTCCCCCTACCGTTCCTTCCCCCTTTGTATCTGGGTTGCTGAACTAGTTCATCAGGAGTTTGCTAGCTGATGGTGCCATTGCTTGTGTTTAATTGATGCTGTTTGAGTGAAACAAGCTGCTTGTTGGATTCAGTCAGGTGGTAAAAAAATCTTAAAAGCCTTTCTGGAAACAAGAACAAGAGAAATTGAGAGGTAAGTAAAACATTTTTTTCAGGGGGGTCTGGTCTGTTATTTTGTTTTTGGGATTGTTTTCTTTTGTTTGAACTTAAGAAACTTTCCTTCACACAGTGTCACAACTTACATTGTTGCTTTACTCAGATTGCATTTTCAGTTGGCAAAGATAGAGAAGTGCTGTAAAAATACTATAGAGCAGGAAGCATAATTACATTAACAAACCATTGAATTCTAATGAGAACTCACACTAGCTGCTGGCACCAGGAAGGCCCAGTCAGCAGAACAGAAATGGGATAAGTAACTGTACCATTACCATAACAATACAAATCTGCATAAAAATAATCAAATAAAGGCTGTGATAGATGGACATCATTACAAAAAATGGAATTGGAACTCTTTTGCCAATAACCAGATGTATTTTTCATCCTTAAGTCATCACAATATTCAACTCAGCTACTGTAGAACTTTGCAGTTCGGTCTCTGCTGAAGGCCGCTGGACATTTTATCAGCATTTTATTAAGTGATTCAACTCAGTTTTACATTTTAAACCACGAACATGTGTAACTGTGAGAAGTGTGCATCTGTGCCTATACTTGCCCATATATGTGCGATTGTGAGTTTGTGTGTGGTGATATGAATCATAGTGAAAGGTCACTATTGCTCAAGGAGAGAAGAAACAGAGTAGACAGAAGTGATGAATTGCACTTTGGGACCATTTTCCCTGCAACACCCCCAGGTTATAGTGAACCATGTGAATGTGTGTGAGAGACACAACAAGAGAGAGAGAGAGTTCAGATGCATGCCGTCATATAGGGGAACGGCAGATATTTTGCAAGTGCATGCATGTTTTTGCGTGCGTATCACCGTTTGTGGCTGGGCAGAAGTAACTATAGAGGAAATAAATGTTATTTGTAGTGTGTGTCTATAGAGAATAAATGAGAAGTGTGCAGAGAAGTAGCACACAGTGTTATGTATAATGACTGGACTTGTGACCTTGCTGTTGCATGTTGCTGTCGTTCTTACAGTTAACCAGTGGAACTCCCTAACAGTGACTTGTTTCACTTGTATCAACTTCTGTTTTCACGTTTAGGCTAAAATAACGCAACAGCAGTGCAGAAGATTAGAAATATGTTGAGCATGGCTGTAGTGAACATGTATGTATGTCACACAGTAGGCAGGTGATTAGTTATAAGAAAACACTTTCGGCTTTGCTGACATGAGATGTGGGTGCCGGCAGGGATTCTGCAAGTGTGCCTTTGCTTTGCTTGGGAGTGTTTGTCTGTCATGGTTCTGATTGGTTTATGTCTCCTGATTATTCAGCACCCTTTCAACACTGATCAATAACACAGCAACTTAATAGTAAATGGACTAGTTCTTATATAGCGCTTTTCTACTCAGTCTGAGCACTCAAAGCTCTTATCTTTTACATTTACCCATGCGCACCCATTCATATAAGCACTTCCATGATTAATTAAGCGCTTTTAATTATCTAACATTCACATGGTTGCGTCAGAGAGCAACTTGGGGTTAAGTATCTCACCCAAGCATAAATTGGCACGTAGTCTGGAGTAGCCAGGAATTGAACCGCTGACCTTCCGATCAGTAGGTGACCTGCTCTACATACTGAGCTACAGCCACCCCAATGAAGTGAGTCCATATTTCATCTATATTTCATCCACATGTCTCTCGGGATTGAGTGTGCCATCATGTGTGCCTTTTTTAATCGTACTATATATGTATATGTATATATATATATAAAAAAAAAAAAATCCCAGCTCGCCCCTACAGGCGGTCTATTTTGCCCTCCAAGCTCGGGTCCTCTACCAGAGGCCTGGGAGCTTGAGGGTCCTGCGCAG
>JASGAU010378291.1:0-14819 GCA_030220045.1 Australoheros facetus
AGCCTGTCACAGGGCTAACACAGAGAGACAAACAACCTTTCACACTCACATTCATACCTATGGGCAATTTAGATTAGCCAATTAACCTAACCCCAGTAAGGTTAATTGGGGTTAGGTACATGATAACCATGTCAAATTTGTTTGACATGGTTATCATGTCAAACAAATTTGAAGTTCATTTACAGAGACCTGACCTTACTGATCTGAGCAGAAAAATGCAGAAAGTGACCAATTTACATTCCACTGCTAACCAATTTTAGCAGCTTCAACGTGGCTGTAAGTCGTTATTCTGAAGAGTCTATTTAAAAATGTGTTGTATTAATAATGATACTTGGTCACTATAAACTATTGATCATAACACCTACTATTAATGTATCTGATTACTGTTAATTTTTTATTGCAGTTTAAGGCAGCCTCATTTTAAGTTTCATTTCTTGTTTGAAGTTTACTTTGGTCTTCCATCTCTAGCTGTCTGGAAAATAGTCAAGAGTCCCAGTTTGGCCAAAATTTCCTTTAGCACCTGTGGAGAGTCTGGAAGCAGGTAGGTGCTAGTCTTAAGATGCCAAACTCTGATGTACCACAGCCAGCCCAGGTGAATGCAGGTATCCCACATCTCCCAAATGGTGAGTTCACTATAGTAGCAATGACTAATTCTTGTTCCACTCCATACTCGGAGGATATGGCATGCACACATGATGATTTTAGTTGGACACTAATGTACACAATTATGAATGGTACAGCCAAAAAATGAAGGCCAACTAAAACTGGTGGCTGACACAGTGGCTCACCCAGATGGGCTGCTTCAGAAAAGGCGAGGAGAAGGAGAGAGCCTAAAGAGAAGCTGGTATGTTTTTCATATTAAGGTGTTTTTTGAAAAACATTCTTTGCTAAAAGATCAAATATTTTCGTGCTAATTCACTATTAAATTTGCGACCTTGTGAATTCTTCTTTTGTAGGCCATCTTTTTACAAACAAGAAGAAACTGAAGTTAAAAAAACAAAAACAAAAAAACAAAAAACAGCGACACAGAACCAGTCAGATGGATTCTAATCCAGGCTGCTGGAATCTGAGCTGTAACAGTTACAGAGCCTGAAAAATGCCTCGAGGCCCAAATAAAAAAAATATAATTCTACAGGAAATGAGAGGCTGTCAGTCAAGCTAATAACAGAATGTTACTGTACAATAACTTTCGTGTAATCATGATTATGTCCCCCATTAAGTTTCTAACAACCTTTCTTTATGTTAAAGCCAAATTAAAAACAGGGCTCAATGATTTGCAAACCTCAAACCTTTATTTTATTCACAGTAGAACATGGAAAACAAAATGTTTAAACTGAGGCATTTTACTGTTTCATGAAAAATATTAGCTCATTTTGAATTTAATGGGAGCAACACAACAGAGTTGGGATTATGGCAACAAAAGGCTGGATGAGCATTTTTGCAGTTAATTAGGGTAATTGGCAACAGGTCAGAAACATGACTGTGTATTAAAGCGAGCATTTTTGAGAGGCAGAATTAGATGGTCAAACGTTCACCAATCTGCAAAAAACCATCAGTGCTGAAAGACATGTACATGATTCAGAGCAGCATATGCTCACGTCTAGGTGACGTACATTTTTTTTTTTTTTTTTTAGGGAATCTCTTGCATATTTCAGCAAGACTATGCTGACTGCATACTGCAGTTATTACAGCAGCATGGCTTGATAGGAGAGTCAATGCTGAACAGACCTGCCTGCAGTCCAGACTTTTTTTTTTTCTCTCTCAATCAACAGTGAAAAACCTGACCTAAAGGGAAAGGCACCGTGGGACTTCTTGCCAACAGCAGTAAAGTGAACAATGATGCAGAGTTAAAATGACAATATAAATTTCACATTCAAGTTCTTTGTTTATATTCCATTAATTTACATGGCTTCCACCTCAGAGTCCATCTTTGTTTGTAGTGGGTTTAAAAGAAACACCATTTTAAAGATGTAATTAAAGCCTTATACTACAGTATATACTGTACACCTCAACTCTTCAGTACAAATGTTGGCACAATCAAAGAAATACCTAATGATGTAGTTAAGAAGCATGCTTTAATAGTTAAGACATTCTAAATGTGCATTTACTATTTCATAAGAAGCAAAAGAAGAGGACTAAAAGGTGGAACTCTGAGTGTTTGAAGCAACTGGACCAATTTAATGACATTTTAATAAATGTTCAGAAATGTGTTAATATAAAGTTCAAAATGAGTATTTTGCTTTATAGAATTAAAATAATTCAAACCCACAGTTCACATGTATGTTTGGATGTGTGAGGAGCAGAGATGGGGACGGGCTATAAACGTGTATTTCTGCAATTAGAGTATTTCACATGTATCAAACAAAAAATGAAGATAATCAAGGAATTAAATTTAAAGGGTCAGAGCGAGGAACAGAAAAAAAAGGCAACATCAAAATTCTCACAAGTAAATAAATAAATGGAACATATAAATAACAGGACACTAATGATACATCCCCATATTTTGAAATGTTAATAATGGCGCTCTTAGACATGTCCAGCTCTTATTGTGTGTTTAAATAAGCTTGTATTGCAGGTTGTACAATGCTGTCATATTCACTAGATGGTGCCATTGCACTGTCTGGCTTCAGAATACCGCTTGGTTATACAGGACCTCCACCCATCGCTCAGTTCAGTGAAGGGGGGGAGATTTGGTACCACTGTGTGAGGATGTTCATGTGGGTATGAAGCATTTCCATCACCAGTGCGGGGCGTGAGGGAGTGGGTGGGTCATCAGCCTGAGGATGAGGAGGCTGTTTCTCAAAGCAGATTCAGTCATGTGCATCAACACTCGTCCCAGAATCATGCCAAACACACCAATTTGGGTCATTATGCAGAAATGTTGGCAGGTGCAGTTTTAGGTCTCGTTTATTTTTAACTTTGACCTCAAATTTAAGGTCAAAGGTGAGCTGAGCAGCAGCCCGTAAGGATTGTGGTGCTGATTGCTGTTAACAGGTTTGACACTGGTCCTCAATGTTTAAGAGCAATTTTGTTCTATTGAAAGATTTAACTATAGGTGACATTCCTTTAATTTCTGTCATTCTGGGAAAGACTTTTGTTTGCAGTGGATTAGCAGTTGGACAAAACCAGAACTTTTTTTCTTTTGGCTCACGCTCACTGCTTCCCTCTCCTCCTATAAGCCCTTTAGATTATACAGCATAACCGTTTCCTGACTACAACTTGATTTTTGAGGTTGTCGAAGTCCATCTTTAGATTGAATCTTGGCAGGAAGGCAAATGCCTGTTTTCCCTTTAACTGAAATGACTCCAAAATAGAGGCCAGTTAATTTGTAAAACATGAGTATAAGGTGGTCCAAAAACATAAAGGTTTACATTTACATCCATATCTTCTTATGTAGTAATCCAATAATAATGATACTCTCCATGCTCATTTCATACTCAATGAAATGGGAACTACAAATGAACAGAGCAATACTTGTTTCCATATTGGTGCCTGGGAAAATGGATGAATCAGCTGGGAGTCATCTGGATGTTTGAGATTCTATGGAATGAAACCATTTCCTCCAAGCTGGCGTCCAAATTTAAGTTTTGGACAGTAAAACAGATTTTCATGCTCCTTTGTTTATGTTCAGATGTAGTAACGTTCCCTGTGGTTGTGTGAAATCCACTGGCTGCTCATTCAGCTCTCCACTCAGTTTTTACAAACCATTTGAAAGGAGGAAAGGGAAGTAGAATGCCCCCCCCCCCCTTTTCTCTCTATTTTTGAGATGTCTCTGTAGGCTCCATGTTCTGGATAACAGATTCCCAAACAGGCTTAAAGATGCGCTGATCCTTGTATTAATGACTGGGAACTTTCCCTCTTTTGTTCTCCTCTGTTTCCCCCCATCCTCTGTCAGCCTCCCACAGATAAGCTGACCTGGAAAGATCGTCTTCCTGGATACTTCATCAATGTATCTGCTATCCTCTTCATGGTAAGTATATAAGAATCAGGTGGTTTTTTTTTTCCTTATAAATGTATCACTTTAAGCATGAGTTTGACTCAATATTATTACCTCCCTCCCTCAGCTATACATTCTATTATTTTTAAATACATTTTAGTTATAACTGACACAGTGTAACCATTGTCATTTTCATAGAATTCAAATGTGAAAACATACAAATGCAGCCATTGCACTATAAAGATTTGAATAATAACTACTTCCCCCGCCTTCTGTTTTCTCTGCTCCCAGTTTGGGCTGACCTTCTCTGCAGTTTTCGGTGTCATCATTTACCGCATCACAGTGTCGGCCCTCATGGCGATGAGCCCCGACCCGGAGATAAAGGCCAACGTTCGGGTGACGGTCACTGCCACTGCGGTCATCATCAACCTCGTGGTCATCCTGATTCTGGATGAAATCTACGGCACTGTGGCTTTGTGGTTAACTGAGCTAGGTACAGTGAGAATAGTGATTTTACTCTAAGAAAGGAGCTTTGGCTAGAGTGCAATCAGTTTTTGGCAAAGTCACTTTCATATATCCTTTATTTACGCAAGTAACAAGTGTCTTTTCTTTAAGAGAGGTCTGGCCAAGAGAGGCATCAGAAATTACAATAAACATAACATCACAGTTCTGTAAAGATATTTTAAGTGGCCAAAAAGCTCTGGATTGATTATAATGTAGGTACAATAACACAGAGTCAGAAACATGTTTGCAAAAGTGTCATTTAAAAAAAAACAAAATTTGTATACAACTCCTTTGGAAATCCTGCTGACTCCAGTCTGTTTACCAATATAAGCAAACAAAAGCAGATCACTTTTTGGTTGGAACAGCATCATATTTTCCAACATTTGGGTCAGGCCTATAGTTTCACTCTGATTTTGCTTCTAAGCTAAAGCTAAGGTAACCACACCCTACATGTGCCTGACAGATATGAGAGTGGTGTCACTTCAACTCTCAACAAACTTGTAGATCACTCATTCAAGTAGTTGTTTAATATCCAGACTGACACATTTGCAAATATTAATATATAATGTTGCCCAAGTTTCTTGATAAACAGCTGGATTTTTACATGTAATCATCTTCATCTGTGTCTGAGAGTCCTTCTGCCTCATGGTGGACAGTTTGATAAAACTTTGATGTGTTCATGCTCCAGCCATCCCATCAGTCATCCCAGGAGGTTTTATATTCATATTCAAAACCTCTGAAATAGAAGAAGAAAAAAAAAATGATGTGCAATGTGAACAGTTCCAGTATTTTAACCTACTTCCAGCACAGTGATCATGTTAAAACCTCTCTTCACCAGCAGCGTTGCTACTTTCCCCTGAACAGACACCATCCACATGCAGTCATAAGAGTAGAGGCACACTATAGAAAATAATGTGAAATACTTTGAAATACACTGTATAAAATAAAATGTGTATAGATTCGGCTTCATATTTCATTAACATAAACCCAATTTCATTTCTGTTCATTTCTTCTGCAACCCTCATAAAATGACATCATGTCAGCTTTTAATTGTTTCAAATCAACTGTTTTTCAGAGATTCCTAAAACAGAAACCAACTTTGAAGAACGTCTCATCCTGAAAGCCTTCTTACTCAAGTTTATGAATGCATACGCGCCCATCTTTTACGTGGCTTTCTTCAAGGGACGGTAAGCCCTGTGTCTTTGTGTTCATACCAAGTTATAAGTGACATCCAGCTCTGTTTGGTGTCGCTAATTTTTTGTGTGTTTCTGCAGGTTTGCAGGTCACCCTGGAAGCTACGTGTATGTCTTTAACCATTATCGGATGGAGGAGGTTTGTTACACATCCTTAGATCTAAGTTTGAGTTTTGCTCGGATTAGTAAATAAAAGTTGCATTGTTAATGTGTACAAATGAAATATGTGTATCCCTCAGTGTGCTCCAGGAGGGTGCCTCATCGAGTTGTGCATTCAGCTCAGCATCATCATGTTGGGGAAGCAGCTAATCCAGAACAACATCTTTGAAATTGGCATTCCGTAAGTCCACCACTTTGATTGGACACACACACACACACACACACACACACACACACACACACACACACACACGGGCTTCCCAACAAGTTCTTACAAGATCTGCTCTTCCCTTTCTTGTTCTAATAACATTCCTTCCGTGTCTGGACTGTGGTCTTGTGTAATAACTCAGCCTTTACATTCAGATGTGAAGGCTCACAGGTCGACTGCAGTTATAACAAATGTCAGTCTCCTTCTGGATAAAATAAAGCAACAAATACTGAGTTAATCAGACTTAAAATGTATATTTGAAGGTTGTTTGTGGATATTCTATCCATGAAGCATAGGATGCATCACATGTGAGTGCCAAAGTTCTAATTAAATTTGAAATATAAAGGGATACAACTTTTATATTTATATACATCTATCCAGTGCAATATTAATAACTAATTGCAGCTGTTTTCTCTGCCATTTGGAGGAATGAAAATCCCTTATTATTTATTGTTGAACACCAGCTTCAGGTATGTGGCTTGTCACATGTGCCATTTTTGACTGAGCTAGAAGGTGTACAGAGCTGCAGAGCTGTTGCATGTTTGTATATGGCTAGCTGCAGGTTTAATGAAATCTGTATATTGTATATGACTTCACCCAGCTAAAAGTCAAGTTAAATTTCATAAGATGCAAACACACGTATTGTATGGTAGGTTGTATCACTCGTGTGAGAGCATATTCTTACAGATACACCCAAAATCTCATCTCTCTTCACTCTCCCTCTGGGCTTTTCTCTTGGCTGTACCCGGGCTCTTTCACTTTCATTAAAAAAAACCCAAATATTCAGCCCCTGGCTGTTGGTTCACTGAGTTTTCAAGGAGCATTAACATTTCAGCACCTCTGTAAATACTTATTTTGCTATTATGCATCACAGGCAGTCTGCTGCTCTTTTATTGTTCCAGCTATGGTCTAGCGAGCACTCGTGTGAGTGGGAAATATTTGCAACATCCTGCTACCTTCACGCACTGCCTATGACAAGTTTAGAATAGATTTCTTGAGTCGGAGTCAATCACAGCTACCTCCAGAACTCAGCTCGAGTGTTACACGTAGAGTTCAGTAAAGTTTTTTATTTATTTATTTATTTATTTTTTACTGATACATTACAAAATCGATCATTGTTGCACTTTCATCTTCTTTCATCTTAACAGGAAGTTGAAGAAACTGGTGCGCACATTAAAGGATAAAGAATCGGTACCAAAGGAGCGGGAGGAAGAGAAGCCACATCAGTGGAACCTGGACTACGCCCTGGCTCCCTTTGAAGGCCTCACACCAGAATACATGGAGATGAGTGAGTATGCATGCACACAGAGGAGAAATAGCCTAAAAAGTTTGTGAATTTGACATGTGGGACCTTGTTTACATTATGTTGCTTTCCAACAGATGTCGCTGCACAACTGTGTAAAGTGTTGTTCAATTTAACATAAAACAGTGGCATGCAATGACCTTTACAGAAAGGTGAGCTGAGACTGCTGCAAATTCTACATAATAAAAATATTGATTCTGCAGAAAAATGTTCCCCATCAGTGTTATATGGAAAAATATTAATAGTATTAATTCCTGTAAGATTGAGCTCCATTTAAAAACTTTACATTCTGCTTAATCTCCAGTAATCCTTATTTTAAAAAAAATCACAGCTGAACCTAAAGGATGGAACGCTGTGTGACGTGTGTAACTGTATCTACAGGAGAGTTAAAAAGGAAGTCGGTCTCTACTTTGTGTCTACTTTGTACATCTGGTCAACCAAGTGATTTCTTAGAGATGTTAATGTGAAAGTGCTGGCTGAGTACATCTGTTAAACTCAAACACCTACCCCCTACAGATTTCAGTGGCTCGTTGTCAAGCGGAGTTAATTCTGCTTCCACAGACAATAGCCAACTGCAGCCACAAGATGGCAGTAGTGCAAAGGCTTGATGCATGCAGGCGTGATACGCTTTGACTGCTGTTTGAAATGAGTTTCCTTTACTTTGGTACATTTTATTTAATGTCTGTTTTTCAATTTCACTAGATAAGCACTGCTTGCCCTTACATAATGCCACTGAAATATTTCATTTATATTTATATCCAAATCACAGTACGCAAACACGATAACATTAAAGCTTTGTCCTCCATATATATCACACACAGTATTATACTGAAATCATGCAGCCCAGTAAACTATTGTAAGCTGGAGCTGCCCATTTTAACACTGCCTCACACCACTCTATGCTATCCATCGTCTTCCACTTATGCAGGCTAGGGTTGCGGGGGCTGGAGTCTGTCCCAGCTGTCACAGAGCAGGCAGGGTACACCCTGGACAGGTCGTCCATCATTCACGCTCACATTCACACCTACGGTCAATTTGGAGTCACCAATGAACCTAACCTGTGTGGGAGAGAACCCGTGCAGACATGGCAAGAACATGCAAACTCCGCCCCTCTGTGCTATTCGAGTGTTTGACAGAGCAGGCCGCCTTGGATAAGCAGATTTTTTTTAGAGTTTTGACAAGTCCTCGGTCATCTGTATGCCATCTTACGTAAGTAATTACTGTAAGGCCTAATATTCCTAAATTATCACTATATTTTTGGAGTGAGACTTTTAGTATAAAGCACAAAATAATCTTTACCCATTTGGCAAGAACTTCTCTGAACGCCTCAGTGGAGCCACAGTATGAAGTGTGCAAATAACACATTTATAGTTATCCATCCTCTTCCGCTTGTCCTTTTCNATCCCAGCTGACACAGGGCAAGAGGCAGGTTACAGCCTGGCTCAGGGCCAACACAGACAACCAACCATCCACACTCACATTCCCACCTATGAGCAATTTAGAGTGACCAATTAACCTAACCCCAGTAAGTGCATGTCTTTGGACTGTGGGAGGAAACCAGAGTACCTGGAGAAAACCCACACAGACACGGGGAGAACATGCAAACTCCACACAGTGAGGCCCGGGCCAAGGTGGAATCAAACCCAGACCTTCTAGATATCATTCTAGCTGTGAGGCAGCACGCCACCACTCTGCCTATTATTATTATTATTATTATTATTATTATTATTATTATTATTATAGTTAACTAATCCTAAAATGTATCAGTTGTTTTAAGCATTAGACGTTAATTTAAACCTTTGTGGGAAAACTGCCAAACTCTCTTTTGCCAAATTCACCACTGAACAATATCTTTAGTTTCTTTAAGTGAAAATAGTACAGCTGTCATCTTCACTCCTCCATTGTCATCTTTTCTGCACTGGAGACTTAAAAAATGCTTCCCATGACACATAAATACAAAGTAAGAAATAATAAATATTATTTCACATTGATTTGAAAACCCAGTGACAACTTACTGGATATCAAGTATCAAGGAAATATTAATTTATCACACTCTGGATGAGATTTAAAAATGGCCGAATGGCAAATGAAACCATTTTTTTGCATGTATTTTTTTGTACATGTATGTCACAATTTTAGAGTAAACTTCTGAAATCATTACTCAGATTTTCCACACAATAATACTATTATTCAATGCATAAATCATTCAAAGCACTGACATTGTGTCATTTCTAGATTGGGCACCTGCAGCTGCCACATTTACACTGAATGATTTTTGAGGCATACGTTTATTGAATACACTTCAATCCAAACTTATTCATGGCTGTTAGCCATGAACTAATCTAACCCCACGTCTTTGAATTCAGAGGTAAAGCACTCAGTGCATCTTTTTTAGAAAAACTTAAGACTTATTTTGTTGGATTTTAAATCATTTTTACCACAGTTTTTAACTCTGTTTTGTTAACTGAAGGAGCATTTGGACCCAGATTGGTAATTACTACAGACGTAACAAACAGATCTTTGTAGTTTAAAAACATTTTATGTTTTTTCTAACTTTTAGAGATGATTTCTGCTTTTTGGCACCATTTTTTAAGCTCGTTGGAGCAATAAGGAATGCTTTTATATTAATATAATTATTCTACACATCATGCACAGACACAGCTGCAACACAATAGCAAATACGGTGATGATAACCTATGGCAGAGGAGTATAAATTCCATGGATTCATGCCTGCTTTGCAAATGTGATATTATGTCTGGAATCTCATTTAAGCCCCAACATTTTTCTTTGATTGGCTCACAAGAACTTTAATCAACCAATCTAATTCACAGTGAGCCTGTGAAAGTGTCTCTTTGAAAGGTTTTACTGAATAAATAGATGAACATACATTTTACCCTAATTTTATGAAGCGAATAAAAGAAAACAAGTAACTGAGATACAATCAACAAATAAATGAATGGCGCGCATTGTTTGAAGACGCCCTGCAGTGCTGGCCTCCCTGCTGCACTGCTTGACGTCTCTGATCATTTTTTTTTTTTTAAAGGCTGATGGAAGTCAAAGTGCTGCAGCAGTTTCACAAACATGCAGCAACAAGCTCGACCTGTAAAAACTTCTGAGAAGTTTTGTGAACCAGTAAAACAGGCTATATGTTCCTTGAACGTCAAAGCCGTAAAAAACATGTGAAATAGTTTTGAAAAATGTTTTCTTGGCAGAATTCCATGTGTTTATGGGGAAAACTAGGAACAATTCTTCTGTGGGGTCAGGCTGCTGTAAAGTGATTCAGCTCTTGAAGACTGGAAGAAAATCTGCAGATTTTTTTTATTTTATTTTATTTTTTTTTATATCTTTGGTGGCTTTTAGTCTTTATGTGACTGAGTGTAAATAGAAGTGGGAGAGAAAAACAAGACTGGGTTGATGTTGCTGTTGGGCACACAGAGGAATGTCAGAAATGTCTGTGCACCCCATGAAAACACATGCACTGTAGTGAGTGTGCGGATCATCAGTCCGGATTTGTGTTAACTCATTTTCTGTTTAATGTATGCACGTCTTCCTTTGTGTATCGAACCTGTTAACCTGGGCTCAGGTGGATTGTGGGTTATTCTAAGCGTGCCCTCTAGCGCTCGCTGCTCCACTCTCGGATTTTCTTTCTTTCCGCTCATTGTCTCAGTGAAGCATCTCAAGGTGAAGCCGTCAGTCTCCCGCTCACTGGAAATTCCCGTTCCCACACTGCTAAAGTTCCACAGAAGTCCTGCATCAGCCGCAGTCAGGAAAACTAACTTGTGTTTCTCAGGTTTCCTTTCAACACTCTTAACAAGCAGGTGAACTGATCATGAAACAGCTTGTAAGAAAATTCACTACAAAGCCAGCCCCATCCAATCAGACAACCCCCACCTTCAAGTTATTCACAATTAATATCATTTGAGGTGGGTTTTTGTATCACAGCACAAAATTTCTGTATTACAATGAATCCTTCATGCATAGTATTTGCTCTCATAAAGACTAATATAGTCCATTTTCTATCCAGGGTCCAAATATAAGAATCTGTTAATCCATCGAGTTACTGACCTATTGTTTTTAAACCTGACAATTATGAGTACAAAACCCAATGGATATATGTGATTATGAAGTACAATAAAACCCTATTAACCTTAGTTTAAATTATTAGCCATGGATATTGTGTAAATCCGCCTGATTAGATAACCCACTGACACAACACACTGTGTAGATACAAACCCGCATAAAACACTGTTTAATAAAAAAAAAAATTTCCAGTTTGGCTGCTGTGATGGAGAGTTTCACCATAAAAGGCATCATCTGAACCACAAAGCAAGCCCAGACAGACAGCACGACTCCTGACCAGACAAATGACCGTTCACAAATGTCAGTCTGAGGGTGTATTAGTGGCTACTGAGAAATGTGCTTCCTATGTTGTGGGTTTGATTCTTTTCTCACTTCCAAGAAGATCAAGCAAGAAGGTCCTGGGTGCAAATGCCCGGGGGCTTTATGTGTGGAGTTTGCATGTTCTTCTCATGCCATGATGGGTTCTTTCCAGATAATCCAGCTTCCTACCACAATCAAAAGGCATGGAATTAGTGGGGTCAGGCTCCAGCACCCCCTGACCCTGAATTGGATAAGCAGAAGAAAATGAATGGATGGACAATTAATGTGATTGAAATATAGACTTTCAGCTTTAATTCAAGTATTCAAATATTGCATTACCTATTGAGGAATTATAGCTATTTTTATACACAGTGCCCCATTTTCAGAGGCTTAGATGTAACTGGCTTAATTAATTTTAAATATAAGTATTGACTGCCAAATGGTACTAGTTTCATCCCTTGAGATGCTCTGCCAGGCTCTTACTGCAGCTGCCTTCATTTACTAATATGAAGGCGGCTGCAGTAAAGACCTGGCAGAGCACCGGCCCGCTTGTTTGTGGATCTCTGCGCTCAGTTTTATCTTCGGTAACTGAATGCTCTGTTAGGTTGAGATCAGATGACTGACTTGGCCATTGAAAAATATCCCATTCTAGCCCTTCATCCTGCTACTTCTATCAGCAGTCACATCGTCAGTAAACAGCAGTGGTTCCATTGGCAGCCATACATGCCAATGCAATAACATTGCCTCCACCATGTTTGATAATGTGGTATGCTTTGGATCATGTGTTTCTCTTCACATCATTCTGGTCCTTAATGAATCTTGTTTCATCTGTCCAAAGATTTTTATTTATTTATTTATTTTCCTGAACTGTGCCGAATCTTTTAGATATTTTCTGGCAAAATCGAATCTGACCTTCATGTTTGTGAATGTAACCAGAGGTTTGCACCTTGTTGTAAACTTTCTTTATTTCCATTCATGAAGGTGATTTTGTCAGACTATGTCAGTGATACACCTACCTCCTCGAGAGTGTTCTTGACCTGGTTAGATGCTGTGAAAGGTTTTTCTTAACCAAGAAAATAATTCTGTCATCACACACTTTAGGTACCTTCTGTGGTCTTTTGGGCCTTTTGTTATTGTGTTCATTCTTTTTGAGAATATACCAGATTGTTAATTTGGCCACTAACGTTTTTGCTGTTTCTCTGATAGGTTATTTTGGTTTTTCAGCCCAATGATGTTCTCCTTCCCTTGCATTAGAACTCTGTTGACCACATACTGAGAGTTTCAGTGCCAAACACTGGGAGTGTGACATGAACTTTCTTGCATTAGAAACATATAATCTTAACCTTTATCCTCTTTTCTACAGTATATTGTAAGTTCTTTGTGCCCTTGAGAGATCATAAATTAATGTTCATTCAAGCCATGCCATTTCCATGAGTGCTGTTTTCTTTTTGCATGAGGCTCCAGGAGCAGATGTATCATTTGCACTTACACATACAGTACAATGAACATGAATATCATCAGCAAAAGTATAATAGGAGAAGCAATAGAAAGAATGGGATATGACAAGAATTAAGAGGTCAGCACTGTGATTTTATTGAAATTAATTTCTATTTATCTAAATGCAGTTGGAAAAATTACAAAAATGAATTTAAATGTCCATGTTATGAAATACCCTACATCTATCCTAGCATTTTCTCTTTCTGCAGTCATCCAGTTTGGTTTCGTCTCTCTGTTCGTGGCTTCTTTCCCACTGGCTCCTCTCTTTGCCCTGCTAAACAACATCATTGAGATCAGATTGGATGCAAAGAAGTTTGTTACAGAGCTACGCAGGCCAGTGGTTGCACGAGCTAAAGACATTGGTAAGCTTTATTTTATTTATTTATTTTTTGTAACTGTCATCAGGTTTGTGTAACACTCTGGTCTGTAAGCAGATCAATAAAAACCATTGATATGTGTCACCATCAGTTATAAATATGTTCACATAGGAAAGATTGCAGCTGGTAATGCTGTGCTGCATTTTTAATGTAATTACAAGACCTTTACAGTTAGACTGAGTTTAAATGAGTAGCTTTCACAATCCCTTTACAGTTTTGTCACTGTGATTAATACTGATATTCCTCTTCTTGCCTTTTTCCCTCAACTTGCATTTCTTTTTTTTATCTTGCTCCTCACTCTATAGGCATATGGTACAACATACTAAGTGGAATGGGGAAGTTCTCAGTCATTATAAATGTAAGTCTCTAAACACAATGTACCACTTTTCCATGCTTGGAAATTAGTGAATAAGGCAGATACATGAAAATGAGTAATTTCTCCTTGTTTTTGGAAAACACAGCTTGTTTTGCTTTGATTGGACAGAAAAATAATTTTGAGTATTCTATAAATGCATGTTTGAATGTCCTACACTAAACACATAAACACTTGAACATTTAGCTCAGTTTAGTGTAACTTCCAGTCCTGTTTTTCGAGTGTATTCTGTGGATCTGCATGGATTTTTTTCATGACTTCATGTCTGTTATACTTCTTACTGTATGCAGCGACAGTGAGAAGATTAAACCTTCCTTTTTCAGATACCAGAGACAGAAATACAGGTTATAAAGCATAAATAATACACATTAAATCCAAAGCGCTTTACAAGTAATCCGATAAAGGAACACAAGGTAAAATTTAAGAGGCTGAAATGTGTTTAAAAAAAAAATGAAGACCGCTCATATTTTAAATTTAGAGTATATAGGACCATATACCTAAAAGACCCCCTTTGAGCAGCACTTGATGAGGGAAAAACTCCTTTTGAAGACGAATCCTTCCACAGAACCGGGTCTGGATGAGTGGCCATCTGTAACTAATTAGATAATAACTACTCTAATTGGATAATGACTAATTAGATTAAGAGTGGTGTTTTTTTTTTTTTTTNTAACACATTTGGTATTCAGGTGGGCTAAATCTGATTTGATTTTTTAAAAAACAAAAAAAAACAAAACTAATTATCAGTGGCTGCTTTTTGCAGTCTGTTGATTAGAACTTTTTTTTTTTTCTCCTGCTAGATGTTAATTTTATGACCTCATAAAATCCCCCAAATTGTATCTGAAATACTCAAAAATGCACATCTGAGGGTGTGTGTGGTGTGTGTGTGTG
>JASGAU010378292.1:0-19667 GCA_030220045.1 Australoheros facetus
TGTATTATTGTAGGGTCTTTACCCACAATACAAAGCGCCTTGAGGCGACTGTTTGTTGTGATTTGGCGCTATATAAATAAAATTGAATTGAATTGAACAGAGACCCTCCTAACCGTCCTAACCCATATAGCAGTATTTTCTTTTTATTATATTAAACCCAACTAGATTCACAAGGATTCCATTTTGGTTGCACAAATGCTAAGTCTGCCTTTATTAAGACCAGTGTAATTGGTTGCACAGACTAAACCTAATCTAATCTTACCAATGCCTGATCTTAGTAATGTACCTCCATGCAAGTGCCCAACTGGCTATGACTGCCTAGCAGCATGTTCTGCTAGGCTACATAGTTATCTTCACTGGCTTGCTCATTTGTCACCACTGATTTGCAGCAGCTTTGGAGGACCAGAGATAAAGAAAAGGCAGTTTCACCAACACTGAAATAAGAAAATTAATAGAGTTGCTCAGTCAGCACAAGAATAAATTGACTGCCAAGTAGTCCAAGTTCATAAGAAATGAGAAGAAGCAGTCCACAAGAAAAATAAAATAACTGAGCCAATAAGTAAATGAAGCAACTCGATTCATTTGCTTTTACTGGTTTGGTCGCAATGGAAACCAGCAGTACCAACCAGTCACTAAGCTGTGGTCTTTATGTAAAAACAACAGTCCAAAACTCAGTCAAATTCAAGAAGAGACTANCCCCCCCACCCCACTTAATGGAATAGATCTTGCTGTAAATTAGAGCTGATAAGATAATCTGTGCCAGCACTAGAGTTTAAAGTCAAGTACTTTCTCTCTATTCCTGTCTTTCAAGATCTGGTTAAATGTTGGATCAGTGTACTGATGTATTTTAGTGTCTTCACTGCCACACATAGGTAATCATGTGGAGTCTTGTAATTAGTGCAAGGCATAATGGAGCAGCGAGCAGGGCAGCAGAACTTTTTGTGCGGCAGCTAAACTGACTTCTCGTGGGGGCTATGTTTAAAACACTTTAGCACTTAACAATTCTCCCTCACTCTTTTCTTCCAGTTCCTCTTTCTCTCATTCTTTGTCTCTGCACCTCTCTACCATCTGCCATGTCTCTGCAATCATGCTGTCATGATGACTCTCTCTCTCTATACATAGATAGATAGATCACACATTTATGGGCATGTCTTGATGAACGCTTAATCATCCAGGTATGGTTGTTATAAGGTTGGGAAACCTGCAGCCAGCAAAGATTGAAGATGTCACTTGGAAGAGTAACAAAAAGTTTCTCCCACTGAAAACGCTGTGTCCAGATGAACAGATTCAACTTTCTGGGATGCATTTATTGGCGTGTTTTTATTAGCTGGCCAGACATTTTGAGCTTCTTAAACTGGAATTCAGAGCCTCTCGACTGTATCCATCTGTACCACTTTTGATACAAGCAGAGAGAGATACTGGGAAATTGGTGCCAGTCTCCATTCTAAGATGAGCCAGGTTGTAACAAACAGCAGAGGAAGAAGTGTGGAAAAACCTTCAACGATCAAAAAAGCACATATTTAAAGTGGGTATAGGTAGAGAAGACCTAAATATTTCTAAAGACATTAAGTACCTGGACAAAACGTGCTGCTATAAGCATCTATGAAACTAATTTATTCTACTATAGTTGTTGGTGATTCTAGCTGTTGGCACCAGCCAACTACCTTAGTATGAGGTTGAGAAGAAAAAAGGTAATTTGTAAGTTTGATAGGCATAGTTAGACATAGCATAAACATGACAGTGCAGTTCGAGCTGACTGCTGGAACTAGCTTGCACTTTCATTATGTTTCCAATATATTTTTGCCCCCAAGTGACAGCACCAGAGCTACAATATGTAGACGTGGGCAGACGTCTGTAACCGCTGCTTACCACCTACAGAGTACCAATGTAATAGCATGTCAGCGCCTCCAGATATCCATTTATGATATTAGCATTCCAGGCAGTATTGATGCATTGTAGTGTCATTGTATGTAAAGATCATAATAATTGTAGTGTAATAATAACTGTTATTTGCTGTCCTCCACTGTAAGTTTATTCTTTTTCACCGCAAGTTATTTAACATCTGCTCTCTAATGCTCTCTCTCATTCATTTGATAAGCTACACCACGAGTAGTCAAGTTGTTAGCCATTCATTCAGGGCGTCTTCATGTCATCTGTATTTGACACCAATACAGTGCATTGTGTTGTTTCGTGTATCAATAATTATCACGTGAGGAAACAACCTGATACAATTTACTATCCTATCAATATTTTGTTGTACCCCCAACTCTCAAATCAACCTTTTTCTGCAGAGTCAAAAGTGCAAAGAGGCATATCGTTGATATTGACTGGTTCATCCTCAGTAACCTTTTATCAGTTTTCACCAGATTTGATGTGTGATGCAGCATAAAAAGATGCTTCTTCTTCTATTTTTACCTCACGATCTCATACTGAAACAGAGCGGTGGGGTGAGCTTATTGAGCTGAAGCTGGGAGCTGAATTGGATGCAGTTCACCAGTGCAGATTTTATGATTCTTCTCACTGTTTGTCACACTCACTAAAAGCAAATGACATTCTGTTATGGCATGTACAACCTCATATTATGGACCAATGAGGTATTATGGAGAGTTTTTGGCCACTGACTTTATGATTTTTTAGCTTAATGTGCTTTCAATCAAAAATAATTGCAATCAGTGATTCCTCTGCTGGCTGTTTGAGCTTCATCGTGCAGAATGGTGAATCCTCTTTGGCACTAGAACGCGTTCAGGTTCTGATCTATGATCTGAGTTTAAAATCTTATAAGCAGGGTTTCATCACATATCACAACACACCAAATAATTATTCAAACCCAGTATTCGTCTTAGCATGCCTGGAGGGGATCTTTAACCAGTGTGATAAAATTCAGCTGAATTTCTTTTGTGGTGAGAAGGGAGAGCAGACCAACCACATTCTTTGATCGCTATCACTCTGTGATAGTAATTATGCAATTTCATCTGAAAAATATTTAAAATCGGAACTTTGATTAAATCAGTTTTGTGTCCATGAAATGGCAAAGAAACTCCCTTTCAAGTGATCTGTAAGAGCCATACGTTTATGCAAATAATCAGGTATCCACAGTAACATATTGTCCTTGATATTTCTTGATAAAGTATTTCAGTGAGAAGAGATTTACTTTAAGTGTAAAACAATATTTAAAGAATAGCTTCTTTGGACTAATTTAGGGAATGAAAGCAGAATGATCGCTGAACAAACAGGTTGATGGTGACAATGAAAGAAAAGGATTTTGATGGAATAAGAAAGTGGAAGGTTGAGAATAACAAATGAAAATGAGAATTAAAAAACATTTTTGCCAAAGCTTCATTAGGTGGTTATAAAATAAGCACTTGTGCAAAATAAATTCAAACCTGTAAAGCCAATTCTTGTTTGTTTGTTTGTTTGTTTGTTTGTTTGTTTGTTTGTTAATCTTAAAGCAATTAAAGATGCATGCTGTAGAATCACCCTGGAAAAAATAGTTCAAAGAAATTATTAAAAGTCTAAAATTACTATGATAAGTGTGTGTAAACCTCTGACCACAACTGTATATTGTATGACTGCTGGCTTAGACTGCATTAGTTTTAGGTAGGTGCATTTAATTAACTAGCATCTGAGTGTGTAAACACACATGGAAGTAGGATGAATAGAAGCAGGAAACAAAGCAATCTAGATATCTGAATATAGTTATGTGGACATGCATTTAGCAGACAGCTGCCATCATTATCCTACATTCTTCATCTGGCAACAAGTTGGTTGTAACAGTAAATTGTGTGGTCTGTGTTTGCCATGCGAAATTAGCTCTGGGTAACCACAAATTAACACTGGTGTTACTGACTATCTTCCACTGAGTGAGTGTTACCACTACAATTAAAACCTGTGATCCCAAGCTGTGATATTCCCTTTGAAGGGTAAGATAATTCAGGAAAGTGTGTATTCAGGCACTAATGTAATTCAGAGTCACACAGCATCATCAAATGATACAGCCATCTTTCAGTTTACTCTGAGGGGAAGTTAGGTGTCAAAATTTTGTGAAATGCATCACCAAAGAGAGATGGTTATTGTGAGCATAAAATAGTTTTGGAGGATTATGAAAACAGCAGAGCCTCCTCGAGGTGAAAAGAAGCTGATGTGGAAAAATGAGGAGAAGGAAGAGGGGTGAGTGAGGTTGAGGAAAGGGGATGAATATGATGATTTAGTGACTTTGTCTGAGTGGGAGGAAGGAGGCAGCAGAGCTCGAGCGGCTTTAGGTAGACCGATTGCAGTAGAAGCTCTCAATAAGGTTGATCTCTGAGGTGAGAAATACTGCACCCCACCAAAAGTAATGACACACACAGAAGGCAAAGGTAGTTCATGGTTGATGTGAGGAAAGGAACAAGATGGTTGTGGGAAATGTGAAACCAGACAAAAAAATAATAAAAAGGGGAGGGAGGGCGTCAGTGAGATATATAAAGATGGATCAAGCGCCCACTGAAGTAGAGGAAAGAGTGATTGAGTGGATGGAGAGTGAGGAGGTGTGGAAAAGCAGTCATGATGAGATGGATTCAACTGGACCGTGAGATTGATGGCTCTGCTTAAGAAAGAGAGGGAAGAGATAGCAGGAGGGTGGAGGAGGTGAGGGGGAATACGAGAAAAGTCCTGATGAAAAGAACCATTCCACCCCACAAGACATGCCAAAATCTTGGCCTGATTAAAGAATGAGCCGCCCTTATCGCAGCACTTCAATCTTAAAACAGAGCACAAGAAGCATCATCGTACATTTCAGTATCTCTAATAGGATCTATAGCACTTTTTCTGGTTCATCATCAGTTATGCATGATCCAAAAATGTATTTCCCCAGAATGAGAACAGTAGAGGGCTGCTTCGACATCATAAGAGATCAAATAAATCTGTTTGTAAAGAAAGATTAGGTTTGAGTCTGGCTTTCATGAATAGGTTTTCTGCTACTCCCTTTGAATGCAAGCTGGCATCCAAATCCATTTGAATATAATAAATCTTCCATGTTTAGAGTTTAAATTCATCCTTATAGCCCATGTCAGCGGGCCCAATTAGAGTGGGGATTCTAAAAAGAGTTCCACAGCATCCAGCTAACGAAGCTCATTACAGAAGAAAATATGCAAAATCCACCGAGTTCAGGGTGACATTAAGGTGTGTAAAAGGTGGCTAAGGAGGGAATGGTGTGAGCAAATGGATGAATACTATACAAGCATGGGAATGAGGTTGTTCTTTTCCCATGAGCTCATTACACCTTCTCTGCCTTAATATCAACGCTGTCTCCTCCTCCTTCTCCACTCCGACTGATTCGCCAGCCTGTGTCTAGTTCAGGAAGGATAAGAGAAAGATGGTGTTTGCAAACAGCAACTGGTCAGAATGATTGAAGATAAGGCCCCATTAATGGGGACTGCTTTATGGGATATTCACTTTCTTCAGACCACAGCACTCTTGTCAGAGGCGGCGATGGAATGATATGCTGTGGCACGGTGCGGCATGCACAGCCGCTAAGCTGATGTTATAGGCTGTAATGAATAGGGAATAAAAGAGTGCTGTTTAATAAGTCACACATCTTGCCTTTTCAAAAATGTAGGATACAGGATGCTAGATGGCTCACCTCCAGTCAACATGCTTATCTTACTGCTGCTGTTTCATTATGTGGTTCTGATTTATGTCTGTTTTTCTCATCTGTTTCTAGATGCTGACACAGAGAGTTGAAAGCTGTCCTGAGAGCTGTGATGGGACAAAGTAAGGGTGTGGACATGATAAGAAATCTCTGCCATTCTTCTTTTCATCCACAATACCAACACTAGACTGCAGAGAAGTCTTGCAATCAATGTGAGCTGTGTTGCGGAGGCAGCCGCCAGCCAACCCATGGAGTATGCATATTTCCAACACTGCTGCCACTGGTAATGCCAGCCAAGTGAACAGCGATGCCTTCTAAGGTTTCCTGCTTATACTTGCTGACAGTGGTTTGCTGGGCCAGCGCTCTGTGGTACCTGAGTGTTTCCCGCCCTTCTACTTCCTACGTCGGCCAGGTCAACATCCCAGTACGCAAGACGCTCAAGGCGAACAAGAACGCCACCTTCGGCAACATCCGCACACGCTCACTCAACCCACACGACTTCGGCTACCTCATCAACGAGGACAAGAAGTGTGAGGCAGAGCCTCCATTCCTTGTCATCCTGATCAGCACCACTCACAAGGAATTCGATGCCCGTCAGGCCATCAGAGAGACATGGGGTGACGAGAGCACATTTCAGGATGTGCGCGTGGTCACACTTTTCCTGTTAGGTCGCAGCACTGATGTCGTCCTCAACCAGATGGTGGAGCAGGAGAGTCAGATCTTTCATGACATTGTAGTTGAGGATTTTATTGACTCGTACCACAACCTGACCCTTAAGACTCTGATGGGCATGCGCTGGGTGGCCACCTTCTGCTCTAAAGCTCAATATGTCCTCAAGACAGACAGTGATATCTTTGTCAACATGGAGAACCTCATCTACAGCCTCCTGAAGCCCACCACAAAGCCCAGGAGGAGGTACTTCACTGGCTATGTCATTAATGGTGGGCCAATCAGAGACATGCGCAGCAAGTGGTACATGCCCCGGGATCTGTACCCAGAGAGCAAATACCCTCCATTCTGCTCTGGCACAGGCTACGTTTTTTCAGCGGATGTGGCTGACCTCATATACAAAACCTCCCTACACACCAGGCTGCTGCATTTGGAGGACGTGTACGTTGGCGTGTGCCTCCGGAAGCTAGGCATTCACCCTTTCCAGAACAGTGGCTTCAACCACTGGAAGATGGCCTACAGTCTCTGTCGCTACCGCCGCATAGTCACCGTCCACCAGATCTCCCCTGAGGAGATGCACCGCATCTGGAACGACATGACCAGCAAGAAACACCTTAAATGTTAGCAGGACTGTTGGCGCCAGAGAGACGGTCAGTGTGGAGTTGAATCCCTTCTCACCACTTGCTTGTCTGTTACTGGTATTGGCAAATACTGAATAGCAACAATAAAGCTGCCAGTTCCTTAACCATGAAGCGCTACAGTACAAGGCCAAAGCAAAGCCCTCTGTGTTTTTTTGCCTGCTGTTACTTCAAGCTGTTTGAGTGCTCATAAATTAGGCACAAACTTGGAAAAATGATTTGCAGCAATGTGCAAAACAATCAGGTGGTTGGCTGTCATTGCCAGCGTGATTTTTTATGAAACATTACAAACTAAGAAGCTGAGAAGCTTGCGTTAAACTCCCGATTTACAGGATACACAAAATGCCCCAAAATGACCAAGTGCAGATGAAATAAATGCCAACATGCTTGTTTGAACCCCGACGCTCTCTTCTTGGGTTCATCGCAAGCTCTAATTCTGAATGTTCCTCATGTATTTTCAGCTGTTGTACTTTTCTGAATAAGGTGTTAATGTTGGATGTACTGTCTGGCGCCACAGCAGCCGTGTCATCATGAGGACCTCGGCGAGTTTACAGTGTGATGATTCATTTAGATCATATTGCTGTCGCTCTAGCAAAGCAGATTAGGGGTATTAATAATTGGAGTGTGTAATACGCTTTACAGAATTAGACATATTTTCTTACAACATATAAAAAGATCTTATTGTACGACGAGGAAAAATTCCTTGATAAAGCAACCGAACAGAGAGAAGATATTGGCTGCGTGCATTCCCAAGTGAATGTAACTTTTGTTGATGTGTAATGTGCAGTTATTTGTCTCTGGCAGTCCTGTGAGCAGGCTGCAACCATTCTATTTTCTATTACTTGAACATGAAGGAGAGCAGATGTACTATACGAGAGTAGAAGTGTATAGTGAGAACAAATATTACATTTTTGATTGCTTTCTTCTTTTCCATTACTTGAGATTAAATAAAGGCTTTTATAAGATTCCGTATTGCATTTATTAGCAAAAACAATATGAAAGTTTATATTCTTCAGTTTTATACACATAACCTGGTAGTTAATATGCCTGTGAGCATGTAAGGGAGGTTCTTTGCTCTCTGAGGGCAACTGCTGTAGAACCTGTAGAAGTGAAAGCGTTTCATTAGTTGTGCAGCAGCTGCGCTCCAGTTGAAGCAGATCTCAGCTCTCAACACGGCACTGATGGGCACAAGCTGAAATCTCGGCATGGCTCTAGAAACAACCCGCTGTTCTTTTCCATGCAGGTGTGTGTGAGAACAGGTGAGTGGATAGCAGACCATAGCAATTTGTGATTAAATCAAGGTTTTGTTTTTTTTGTTTTGTCTTTTTTTTATTGAGGTGAATGGATTTCTAAATGAATTGATGTGAATACACTTTTTTTTATTCTCACTGTCCCTAAAATCCCATTGATTGCCCCTTAAAGAACACTTAGGGGTTCTTCAAGGGCTTCAAATATGGAAATTTGGCTGCGTGTTTAAAAGTTTTTTTTTTCTTAAAGTGTGTAATCAAATAAATGGGACACTAATGAACAGTCATGTGTGCATGCAAAACCAGGCACTGCAAAGCATTCACCTAACAGAAGCACACAGTAGTTTCACTTGAAATGAAGTCAGTTTAATTCTGTTTTGTTAAAGACGGACGGATGGTATCCTGAGAAAAAAAATGAACTGGAAAGACATATGTTTATGGATTTTGAAAGTTAAATTAACTTTCCTGGCATGTTTTGATTTCCCTTCTTGCCCAGCAGAAACACAGATCCTATCCATAGACTGCATATAAAAAAGATGCATGGCCACCCATTGATTTTAGACTCTGCGTTTTGAAGCCTGAAAGAGCAACTTGCATATTGGCAACCTCAGTGACTAAATGCATCGGAAAATGAAGCAATACTAGATTTTTCTGATTAAAGGTCTAAAAACTAACAAAAACCAAATTTAATGTTGTAAAAAAAGAGTGCTGCCAAAAATGCACAATTTCCCATCTGAATTTAAGCTTTTATGTCTCACCAAATGTTTAAAATCACACATTAGCTTTTAAAATACTCATTTGCAAGACATGCTGCACATGAATTTAGAGAAAAATTAACCTGCAAGTTGCTCTTTAATTCAATTTCAATTCAATTCAAATCAATTTTATTTATGTAGCACAAAATCACAATTGCATCAGGGGCTTTATATGAGCAAGCACTTATTGATAGTGGGAAGGAAAAACTCCCTTTTAACAGGAAGAAACTTCCAGCAGAACCAGGCTCAGGGAGGGGCAGTCATCTGCTGTGACCAGCTGGGGCTGAGGGGAGAGAGACAGAACAAAAGACACGCTGTGGAAGAAAATCACAGATTAATAATACTTAATGATTGAATACAGAGGGGTGTACACACACATATAAAGTGATAAGAGGAGAGAAGAAACAGTACATCATGGGAAACCCCAGAAGTCCAGCCCTATTGCAGCATAACTCAGTCACCTGATCCAGCCCTAACTATAAGCTTTGTCAAAAAGAGAGTCTTAAAAATAGAGGGTGTCTCTCTCCTGAATCCAAACTGGGAGCTGGTTCCACAGAAGAGGGGGCTGAAAGCTGAAGGCTCTGCCTCCCATTCTACTCTTAATCATCCTATTGGGGTGATACGGTACTATGAGGTCTTTAAGATGAGATAGGGACTGATAGTTCAAGACCTTTTATGTCAGAAAAAGGATTTTAAGTTCAACTGTATTTACCAGGGAGCCACTGAAGATAAACCAATATTGGAGATACCAAGTAAATGCTGTCCCTGAGCACTGCAGATACCAATACTGATACTTTTAACTTTAAGAGAGCTTCATGGAATGGGTTTCCACGGCCAAGCAGCTGCATCCAAGCCTTGCATCACCAAGTGTAATGCAAAGCATCAGATGCAGTGGTGTAAAGTATGCTGCCATTGGACTCTAGAGTAGTAGAGATGTGTTGTCTGGTGAAAGGAATCATGCTTCTCCTCTGGCGATCCGATGGACGAGTGATACTTGTTGGACTGCATTGTACCAAGTGTAAAGTTTAGTAGAGGGGTGATTTAACTAATTTAACACTTGAACTAATGCTAAATAGCTGACATCAGTCATGACTGAACCATTACTTTCACCACTGTATGAGCTACCTGGTTAGTCTTTGCGTCTCTGAAAGGACTGTGACAGTCAGCTCAGTCTGTGCCAGGGGTCCGGGTCTGTTTGAGAGACTTTCTACCTCCTGCTCGTTCCGGGACAAAGTTCTCCTTTTTGTGTTCTTTCATGTCTTTATATAAGTGTGCTTGCAATGAGAGGGGGTTCTCTACTGAACGGAAGCAACAGAACAACTCAACAACTCACCTCAGTACCACTGTGATCAGTCAGAAATGAGCTTCTCTGACTTGTACCTAGTCGTATCAGATTCCCGTCACAAAGTTTTACAACCTCCTACAGAGTAAATAGGATGCTTCTCACCTGCCAAGAACAGCTGAGGTAAATAGAGGACTGACAGCCTACAGAGATAGGGGAACTCTTCAGGGCGGATCCCGCTCCAAACTGTAGCAGAAACAAGCCAGGCGGCTGCAGCTGCTATGCGGTACAGTTTAAATTTTTTGGTTTCAATATCTCATGGGTGACTAAAACATAGCTAGGATTATGCACTTCAACTGGGAAGGGTAAGAAAACAGAACTCAGTTAACTGCATTCAACAAGATGCAGAGTGTGATTAAAGTGGCGGGTGGGTTCAGTTACATGTTGGGAGAAGCCAATTCGAGTCCAATAATAGATTAAATGCAGTGCTGAGGCTGTCATTTTCAGCATCTACATGGATGTTAAAGTCATCCACTATAATTATTTCATCTGAACTGAGCACTAAATCAGAAAGTCTGACAAATCGGATACAAACACCACGTAAGGCTCAAGTGGACAATAACAACAAGTAAAACTGCTCTTTGAGTTTACCAATTAGGGCTAAGAGTCAGGCTTTCAAATGAACTGAATCTCTGTCTGGGTCTTTGGTTGATTAATAAGACGGCGCCTCCTTGGCCTGTGCTTTGAGGATTCATCCGGCTGTAACCAGGTTTCTGTAAAGCAGAAAAAATCAATATGTTGATCAACTATTAAATAATTTACTAACAAAGAAGAGAGAGACCCAATGTTTAATAAATACACATTTAATTGTTTTACTCTTTGGTGCAGTTGAGGATGCTAAGTTTCTCTTTCTTTGTGCATTTTTATGGTTAAATCATTTTTTCTGATGTTTGGTTTGTATTCCTGGTGTGCAAACAGACACAGTCTCTGTGGAGATGGGGTTTTGGAGGAATGACAAGAGGGCCTGCAGAGGGGTATCTACATTAAAACTGCAATTCTGCTTCCTGGTCCCAACTCTGGACACCCACGTTTTAGGGGTTTTAATAAATTTGGTCAGATTTCTAGAAATGAGAGCGACTCCATCCAAAGAGGGATGGATGCTGTCTCTCCTAATAATTCCAGGTTTTCCCCAGAAATTTTCCCAGGAGCTAACAGTGGCTTAGCTATCTTCACCCACACACACTACAGGGGCCTGACTAGATATAGGACTTTCAAGGGTGAAGGGCCGGGCCTACCAATTTACTGAGCCTGGCCTCCGAAGCTACAAACACGCTGTATTTATTACAAATATTGTTATTACTTAGGAGCCAGAGGAGTAACTAAACATTTGACACAGTGTGCAGGAAAGTGCAGGAGGAGAAGAAGCCATTCTGTTTGTGACTCAGCTAAGATAAGCTAATAGCTAAGCTAAGCTAACAAATCCCTAAGTAAGACACTAAGTAAATTCTGTGAATTTAATTTGAAGGTGATTCAGCAGAGAGTGTGCTTTGGGTAACGCATGTAAAGATTACACACTGAAATAAGTCACAATCTAAAGGTTTGTAATTAAATGACTGCACAGATTAAGCTACACAAAACACCACTGTGTGCTGTAACAGGAACATACCACAGAGCCAACACCAAGTGAAAGCTTTAACATTGCTGCATGACCACAGCCATGTTGGTATTTTGAAAGGACGCGTGGGTCAAATATGTGTTTATAAATCCAATCCTGACACACACACAAACACACACACACACACAAAAGAGCTGATATGTGGGTCTATTCAGTTCTCTGTCCTGTGTTTACTATGCTACATGTCAGCAGCATTGCAGCAGTTGCTAGCAGGAGATTGCACAGCAGAGGAAGTTAAAAACAGTCAGCATTTCTCTCCTGTTAGCTTTTTCTCTGAATTTTTGCAAAAGTTTTTAACTTGGCTGCAAACAGTAGATTAGTGAGCTGACATAACAGGAAAGCACCGGCAATCCGTTGACTTCTCTCTCTCTCCCTCTCCCATTTGCTTTCATTCTCATTATGTTCAGGCAGAGAGATATGATATATGGCTGTGTTGCCAGCTCTCATGCTTCTGGCCTATGACACATGCTTTTGCCTTTATGTTCATGCTGCCCAAACAAATCTCACACCACATACCGAGAAGGATCAAAGTCAGTGCTTTATTTAAAAAAAGGTATAGGTCAAACCAGCTTTCGTAGCCTTGCCATCAGCTTTAGTCTTACTGATTCATAAACACTGGAGAACTCAAAACACAGCGTGTTTAGCCGGAGGCGCACAACCTCTCGGCTAGAGACTGTTAATGGGATTCACCGTCGAGCCTCTTCTGACCAAACATTTACAGGAACCAAACCTGTTTTTGTTGCTTCCAGCTGTTTTACGTTTATTAGACCCCCACAGCTTCCTACGATCTATAAGGTATGTGTGCAAAGCAAGCAAGTTGCAAACATTTATACATATATTTACACTTTCACCTCAAGACAATTTGAAGGGCCAGTTTACCCAACTGACTAATATTCTGCACTACAGTCTGACTCTTCTTATAAAGCTGGCAATCCTGATATAAGGTGGAAGCTAGAAGGACCTATTGGGAAGCTTTGTTTACACTTACAGTCATATAATGTGTTATTTGGTGGCTTCATCCCTTGTAGATGCTGTATTCATTCCTGAAAAATGGTGACTGCTGTGTAGTGGTGTGTAATATCTATAGAAAGGTCTTTTCATAGAGCTGAAATCTGTTGGAATCTAAACATTGAGCTATGGTCTCAACACATTCAGTCAAAAGCATGCTGAAGATTGCCTGAAAGAAAATGTTTCCCCCAAAATTTACATTTGGGGCAGGTGCAAAGAGCCATATTCATTCTGGACAATCTCAAGAACACTCCTTCTGCAAAAGGGCATAGTCACATTTGTGTTTTGTGAAGTGTTTACATTTCTGTTTGATTGGAGTCAAATAAAAATGAATGTTAATAGAATATTTCTCCATCCAAGCAAGACACAGTGGACATTGGAATTGTTATTAGGTTACAAGGTAATTATTTCAAATTAAAGACAAGTAAAGCCTAATTGTATTGCATGGTTGGGTGAAAAGCTGTGTGTTTGTGCATGTCTGAACTGACATGTTTCTTGTTTGTCCAGGCGGCCTGCACACTCAGCTCAATCCAGATCTCACTGACAGCCGTGGTAAGAAGCGTAGGGAAACTTTTCACATCTGCAAACTCATCCAGTCCTCTTTTGATCATCTCAGAAATACCTCCAAGATTTAACCAGATTTATGTTGCTCCTCATTTCATTCTCTCATCACAACTGGATTACAACACAGCTCTTTTAACAGGCATCACTCAGAATTTACTCAGCAGGCTTCAACTAATTGCTGGACTTTGTACTGAGAACAGGAGCGGGGATCACATTACAGCACTTTTTATCATCAGTACACTGCCTACAAATTTGTTTTAGGATTGATTTTATGGATTGCATTTAAGACTCTTCATGGCCAGACTCCAGACCATATTTCAGAGGTGCTCAACCAGTCACAGCCTGACAGACAGGAATCTGCTGGCTGTTCCTGGTTTAAAGGGGAAGGGGACGAAAGGGAACCCTCTCTTAATAATTTAATTAGCCTTATTTTTAATACCAAGTCTGAAAATAATAAGCTGGGGGGGNGCCTCCAGCTCCTATTTATTTCAAGAAAGGTACTTCTGGCAAAAGAGGACCCCAGTGAAAACTGATAGTGGAGTCAGTGAAGACAGTGAGAAATGTCTTCTCATAGACATCTATAGGACCAGAAGTCTTTTCAAACCCAGAACCTACGTCCATCTTTTCTGCTCATGAGGCAAACCCTGCTTTATCATCCTTCTGGACATTAGTCATCACAAGATTATTTACAAAATACACATGTTCGAGGAACTTCATTTGTTTGCTCCTGCCAGCACTATAAACCTAAAGAGTAAACCTTCTACTAAGCTAGGCTCAGAGTCACCGCTGTTATGATCAATGTAACTATCTGAACTCATTAAAATGAATCGACAGCTGTGGGTGATGAAATCCACAAAACAAAGCAAGACACAATAATAAATAAGATCTGTTTGTTTTTATTTGTCCTTTCACTTACGATAATGAAACAGTTAAACACTGTCATTTTTCCAGCGTTTGTGCCTAAAACACTCGCTCAAAAAAATTAAATATCGATCTGTTCATTCATTTTCCTTGCAGGTCAAGTGGCGAGCATCTTCAGCATAGAGCATTGTTGGTGTGTGTCTGCGTGTGTGTGCACACTGGTGTCAGTGAGTGGACAAATCAGCACCAGGCAGCATCAGTGTAATTAGGGTGCTGTAGCCTCTGATGCGTACAGATGTGTGTATCTGTTGGGTTTGTGAACTCCTTGTTTCAGGCATCGTCATCACCATCCGAGGGAACTACAACACACCTGCGGGAATTGTTGCCGGAGAAATGAAAAATGTCTTCTGTTCTGCACTTGCAAAGCCAAACATGAAAACGAGGGAAGCACTGGTGGCGTGGCTCTTTCCTCAAACAGTTTCGCTGTGAATCCTTGTGGGAGCTTGTAGGCAGAAAACACAGCAATGCTGTTATGATTTCTTCATAATAAAAGTATTCCCAGCTGGCATCTTTGCATCAAATGGCTCTTTTGATCAGGTTCTAGAACAGTTTTCCAAACTAAAGCATAATTGGAGACGTTTTCTTACAGGGGATCGGCTTAAGATGCCTCGGCTCTTTAGCTTAGTTGTTTGGAAAAAAACAGAGTTCATCCTCCAGCAGCAACAGTGTGTTATCAGTTAATGACTTTATTTTCTTCTAAAATGTACATGCATATTCTGCCCAGTAGTACATGTGAAATAATTGTTATTCACAGCTTCTTATCCTCAGTGCTGCGTTGAGCATTTCTCTGATCACTCCCTATGGTATATGCTGTTTGATCCAATATGCTGAGCAATATAAAGGCTGCTCTGTAATTGGCCAAACAACCCAGTAGTAGAGATTTTAAAAAGGCTAAAGCTTGGGGAAAAGGAAAAGTCAGTGATTATTGTAGGGCTTGCGGTAAATGAAACTC
The DNA here is from genome assembly GCA_030220045.1 of Australoheros facetus. Classification (NCBI taxonomy): domain Eukaryota; kingdom Metazoa; phylum Chordata; class Actinopteri; order Cichliformes; family Cichlidae; genus Australoheros; species Australoheros facetus. Next base: position 15,338 of record JASGAU010378292.1, read on the forward strand.
ATAATGAGCAAGGCAGAGTGCTAGACAACTGGGAGCACTCAGATTTCAAAACAAAGCATTGGAAGGCAGCCCTCTAGAGCCTGGAGGAGAAATGAAAGGGCGCAGGGTAGACCTTGGTTTGGCTTTTTGGCCTAGATTATGCAAACGCTGGAGGAAATTTGTCAGTCCATATCTCATGAAAAAAACTGCTTCTTACAATCATTCTACATACTGGATATGCATATGAATGTCCTTTCACCCTAAACACCTTCTTTTTTCAGTTGACATGACCTCATTGTGACCTGCCCTTAAAGAGACACAGGATGCATGTTTATGAGAAAACAGCCCTGGAATAATGGGTAGTGAGCAATCTGCCATCTGCACTCTCCATCAAGGTAAAGAGAAAGAGATCACTTAGAGCATCTGGGGAGCCACTGTGCATTGCGCTGCCTCCTCCAGGAGAAATGCCCTCAGAGCATCCTAACTCTGCAGTCTCCCTTTAAAAATTACATCAACTTGACATGCAAATGGCTCAGTTTCCAATGTGGCTTGCAGGGATCAGCAATTTGGGATGTGCCAGATGCTGATAGTGATGTGGTTGGTAGTTACGTCAGGGTTTTCTTTTTTGTTTTTTTTAATTGACAAAGTTCATAACTTTATGTTCAGTTATAAGACAGAGAGGAATTCTGGAGTAAGTGGGATGAAGTGTAGAGAGTGGAATGAGGAAATGAGGAAAGTTTTCAAAGGAAGAGAATAGCAAAGAAAAAGTGGGATATTTAGAGGGATGAAGGAAGTAGACCGGAGTACTGGGAGGCGAGGCATACAGCAAAGAGGGAGGTGGCAAAGATGAAGGAAAAGGCTTATAGTGAGTTGTATGTGAGGCTGGACACTAAGGAAGGAGAAAAGGACTTTTATTGATTGACTAGACAAGAGTGATCAAGCTTAAAAGGATGTATAACAGGTTAGAGTGCTTAAGGATAGCAATGGAAATGTACTAAAGAGTGAGGAGAGTGTGCTGAGAAGATGGAAGCAGTACTTTGAGGAGCTGATGAATGCAGAAAATGAGAGAGAGGAAGATGGATGGAGGATAGTTAGTGAATCAGGAAGTGCAGATAATTAGTGCAGTTATGAAGTGGGTGAGGGATGAAAAGGTGGTTGGTCCAGATGACATACCTGTGGAGGTATGGAGATGTCTAGGGGAGAGGGTAGTGGAATTTTTAATCAGACTGTTTAACATAATGGAGTGTGAGAGCATGCCAGAGGAGTAGAGAAGATGAGTACTAGTGCCAATTTTCAAGAACAAAGGTGATGTAAAGAGCTGTATTAACTACAGAGGGATGAGCCATTCCATGAAGCTATGGGAAAGAGTTATTGAAACTAGGTTAAGAAGAGAGGTGATGACCAGTGAGCAGCAGTATGGCTTCGTTCAAAAACAAAGAGCACTACAGATGTGATGTTTACTTTTAATGGACAAATATAAAGAAGGAGGAGTTGTGTCACTGTGTGCAGATGACATTGTGATCTATGGTGAGAGTAGGGAGCAGGTGAAAGAATGGAGAGGTGGAGGTATGTACTGGAGAGAAGAGAAATGAAGGTCAGTAGAAGCAAGACAGAACACCTGTGTGTGAATGAGAGGGAGACGTGTAACAGTGAAGCTGCCAGGAGCAGAGATAGTGAAGGTGGATGAGTTTAAATATCCAAAGCAACAGACAGGGCACCAGAGAGGTGAAGAGAGCGCAGGCAATGTAGAGTGAGTGAAGACGAGCATCCGGGGTGATTTATGACAGAAGATTGAAAGGGAAGGTTTACAAGATAGTAGTGAGATCTGCTATGATATACGGTTTGGAGGCAGTAGCACCAACAAATAGGAGGCCAAGCTGGAGGTGGCAGAATTGAAGACGTTACGATTTTCATTGAGACTGACCAGAATGGGCAGAATTAGAAATGAGTATATCAAAGCAAGGTTGTGATGGTCTAGGCATGTGCCGAGGAGGGATAGTGGCTGTATTGGACAAAGGATGTCGAATATGGATCTGGGAAGAAGGAAACACAGAGGGCTGTTGTACCAGAAGAGGTGATAGAGATGGTGTGAGATGGAGTCCGAAAATCAGATGTGACCCCAAAAGGCAGCAGCCAAAAGAAGAAGATAACTTTGTTTAAAAAATACTATTTTGTCCTGAAAATCTCCATCATTATTTTCTAAAATTATATAGCTCTGTAGGAAAGAAAGCCCTATTCAATTTATTATTAATAACATCTTCCTTAAATACAGTGAGTACAATGAGTACAACTCCGTATATTTAGAACAAGGTAGGAATTTATGTTAGAGCACAGCAGCCTCTGTAAGTTTGGTGTTGTATTTCATGACCCGATGTTACTGTTAGTCAGTTTCCCTCAAAGGAAGTAGAAGAAATGTGTTACTTTTTTCTTCTAAATGACTTCTTTCCATATATTGTATACAGTATAGACAAAGTTCTTCTTTAAACCAGTTTTGTCAGACTATGTTGTGCAATTGTGTGGAACAGAGTGGAAAAAGATGGAATCATATGTTTGGTTTCACAGACACCAGATAGACAGCACATCCCAACACAGTCATCAAAACACCAAATGAGGAAATGCTTCAAGGTGCTTATATATGTGGGTATAAAGACCCTACAATAAAACAGAGAAAACTCAAATAATTGGATGACCCCCCTATGAGCAAGCACTTGATGACAGTGGAAAAACTCTTTTAACAGGAAGAAACCTCTGAGGGACCCAGGTTCAGGGAGGGGCAGTCATGTGCCCCAACCAGTCAATTAACTCAAACTTCAGTACAAATTGCATATGGACAAATGTCACAACAGATTTGCTCCTGTTTTTAATCACTCCAGCTATCAACACGGACAGTTCATATTTTGCTTTCACTGTAAGTATAAATACATATACTGGTGCTTGAAAACTTGAGAATCCTTTAGATTTTCTGTATTTCTGAATAAAAAGGCATCTAAAGCAGTGTCATATTTTCATACTAGTTCTAGGCTATGGCCACACTTTTTGGTTAAACGTAGCTATTTCTATGTGTTGTGGCCTTTTGTCCACACATAAACGGCATTTTGGATCACTGAAAGCAGAGCTGTCAGGGTGATTTTCAAAAACTCAGTTTGTGTATTCACATGTGGAAAAGGAAAACAGAGACTTTGTCTCACAATGTCAAAAGGTGTGTGCATTTACCTCCTGTTATGCTATCACACTGTGCATTTACAGTAGGTGAAATTAGAATAAGGCATTTTCAATCAATGGGATGACAGTCAAGTGTGAGTGGGTGTTAAGAACAAAAACATATCAAAATCTGATATTTACAACACATTTGATGAAGTGTCTCAGGTTAAGAAAATTAAATTTTCGAGGACCTCAGAAAATAGTTGTTGAAGGTTAACAGGCTAGAATATGTTACAAAACCATCTCTAAAGAATTTGAACTCTACCAACCCACAATAACACAGACTGAGTACCAATAAATAAAGGAACTTCAAAATCACTATTATGTACCCCAGGAGCAGTCGACCAACAAAGAACAGTCTAAGAGCATGGCATCTAATACTTTGCAAGGTCTCCAATGTAACATGTAAACAGCTGAACTCCTCATTCACACTGAGAACAGTGAACAACAGCGTGCATGCCAGAGCTGCAAGACAAAGTCACTGCTCTCCAAAAACATAATCTGCAGTTTCCTAAAGATCACGTGAACAAGCCAGAAGGCAGTTTGAACAAATGTTTTATGGATGGATGAGGCTAAAATAGAGGTTTTTGAAGAGAAGAGAAAATGTGCATCGTAGCATCCAAGCTTTTGACATGCTAGGATGGCTCAGCATCATTTACACAACAATTTATCCTGAACTAACACAGTGATTTCCAAAGGAAAATAAACATGGTTTTTTTTCTGTACTTTTATGCTGACCAGTTAATTAATAGGTCAGCAAAGAAATTAATGTTCTTTGGCCATGTAGAGCAAACAGGAATAACACAGACTCAGAAAGACAGAAAGAAAGAAAGAAAGAAAGAAAGAAAGAAAGAAAGAAAGAAAGAAAGAAAGAAAGAAAGAAAGAAAGAAAGAAAGAAAGAAAGAAAGAAAGAAAGAAAGAAAGAAAGAAAGAAAGAAAGAAAGAAAGAAAGAAAGAAAGAAAGAAAAGCAATTACTGCATCTGCACTGAAAATAACAATTTGCTCATTGGGAGCGTGAGGAAGGGGATGACCTTTATTTAAGGTTAAATGAGCTCAGTGAGCATGTTTGCTGTCACTATCATTTCATAGGTTGTGTAGTTTAAATTCTTCACTTCCTTAATCTTTTTTTGCAGACATTGGCAGGAAAT